>MU225536.1:86774-100801 GCA_018584345.1 Thuja plicata
TATATATATATATATGAAGATATTTTGAAGAGAGAAGTATGTGGTATATATGATATGATTTTGAGAGATGCAAATGGTAGAGCAGAGGTTGACAGAGGTCAATAAAGAGCTATAACAAGAACTATCTAAGCATAGATGATGCTTGTTTTGTACATTAAAGAGAACACTTTGTAACAGAAGTATATTGTAAGAATTGTATGATCAATTGGCCCCTAACAGGGTGTTGTATACCTTTAACAGGGTTTTTATTCCTCTAACAAGGAATCTTACTATGTAATATTCAGCTCCTAAAAGGGCTAGGTCTCCTAACAAGGACACTATACTTTAGTGCATGCTTGTGGGTATCATCCCCACCAGGGTTTTCCCTTGGCCAGGGTTTACTCAACAACAAATAATGGTGTTATGAGTACTGTGTTATTTGTTTATGTTTCTTTAATTTCAGTATGCTTATGGTTTATGTTGAATTGGTTCAAAGTTTATCTTGAGTGTTGTAATACTAATTTACCCCCCCCCCCCCCCCCCCCTCAGTATTACCTAATCCTAACAATTTGTATCCAAGATTTTTGCCCTTGGAGAGAAATTTTAACAAGTTAAGGGAGATCATAATGGATTCAGATAATTTACAAGAGAACTTTGAAGCTTCACTTGAAGACCTTGATAAAGTTAAAGTTGAGAATGAAGAATAGAGATTGAATAGAGATTCAATCTAAAGAAAGAAGATGGATTCATAAATTGATTGAAAGAAAAACTTGAACTTTCAAGAAGTCAGAGACAAGATCTTGTGGTTTAGGAAAAAGAAGACTTGGACAATGATAATTCAGATCAAATAAAGCAACTCAAAAAAGAGAATGAAACTCTGAAGCTTGAGAATAAAGGAATGGCTAAAGAAATTCAACATGACAAAGATGCTAAAGATAAGATTGAAGAAGCTTTGAATAATGTAAAAGTTTTAATGGAACAAATGAAGAATGAGGCTGACCAATATAAAAACAAATATCTAGAATTGGAGAAATACAATCAGATTATAAAAGGTGAACTTTTTGAAGCAAAGAGACATATTGAGAAACTTAAATCTAGCAATGATTTGATTGATGAACAAAGAGACAGACATAAACCTAAAAATGTGAATTTAAACCAAACATCGCATTTACATGTCATAAGATCATAATGCAGTATCGAACAAAATGAAAATAGTTAAATCATGTCATCAAAGACTGAGAATTATATATATAAACACATCTAAGTATCATTGAAATAGAGTCACCATAAGATATCTATACTATAAAAGGTCCAACATGAAATGTATCAAAATAAATGTATCCTCTAGATAAATATGATATAACAGTATCAGCTCTGAAATAGATGGTCGGGGTAGGACCTCACTTCCTCCCCCTCTAGGCATGAACTTACTCCTAGAGTTCATAAAAAAGGTGGGGGTAATCCTATCTCATGTGTTTTGTATCCTCCCATGAGGCTGTGACCTCATCATAGAAATCCCACTGGACCATAACCTAGTCCAAATCTTGCCCTCGCAGGGCCAATGTCTGCTGAGCTAAAATGCGAATGGGCTCCAATGCCAACTTCCCATTTGACTTCACCTGTAAAGCATCCCAATCAATAATGTGAGACTCATCATAGATATATTTCCTCAATACAGATATATGGAATACATCGTGGATAGGTGATAGGCTATGTGGTAGTGCTAGATGATAGGAAACTGGTCCTATCCTCTCCAAAATCTCAAAGGGTCCCACAAAATGAGGTGCGAGCTTAGATCCCTTTCCAAATAAGATCAGACTCTTATGCGGACACACTCTCAAAAATACCCCATCTCCAACCAAGTAGACTCTATCATACCTATTTGCATCTACATACTTCTTTTGTCTATCTTGTACCTCTTTGAGATGCTCTCTGATTAAGACAACCTACTGCTCCATGTCCCTGACTAACTCTGGCCCAACTGAAACCCTATCCTCAATTTTGTTCCAACTCAAAGGTGTCTGACATGGCCTCCCATATAAGGCCTAGTAAGGAGGCATCCCCAAGGATGTATTATGCGCATTATTGTATGAAAACTTTTCTAAGTGGAGGTACTCCTCCTATTTGGACTCGAGATCCATAACATACATCCGCAACATATCCTCCAAAACCTGATTTACTCTCTCAGTCTGCCCATCAGTCTTAGGATGATAGGCTGTACTAAAATTAAGCCTGGTGCCCAAAGATGTCTACAATTCTCTCCAAAACAAAGAGGTAAAGAGAGAATCATGGTCTGATATGATCTTATGAGGGATGCTAGGGAAGACACTAAGGCAGAGCAGGAACCTCCACCTATTCCACCCCCGAATTTGAATCAGGAGGTACTTAATGCTCTCCAGAATCTAGCAGGGATCCTTATGGATAGGTTGCTGCTTGGAGACCAGATATTAGGGGTAGGGGGAGTAGCCCGTGAGTGTAGTAGGAGCCATCCTTGATGAGACAAGAAGTAGGAAGAGCGGGATGGGGAGTCCGTTCACATGGCAGAACCACTCCCAAGGTTTGCACAACATGCAGGTAGAGGAGCACCCAAGAATGTGGGGGACCAGGTTAAGGATTTGCTCCACCTCAGGCCACCACCCTTTTCAGGAGCCGCAGATAGGATTGAGGCAGAGGCTTGGTTACTGAACTTAGAGATATGCTTTGGTCTGTGTGCATGTGAGAGCAATGTGCGAGCTCATTTGGCCATCCTCTTTTTGAGAGTAGGCGCATCTGTTTGGTGGCGCCAGGAAGTGTATAAGAGTAACCTGGTTATTGACACACTCACCTGGGAATCCTTCCTAGAGAGGTTCAGATATTGTTACCTCTCAAAGCATTATAGGCAGCATCATATAGACAAGTTCCATGATCTACAGTAGAGGGGTCTATATGTGGCTCAGTATGAGAGCATATTTCTCAAACTTCTACCTCATGTAGAGTACATGAAGGATTAGAAGCTTCATGTCAACTAATTTGTTAAGGGGTTGAATGCTTCTATTTCTGGACCATTGCACATGGCAGCACCAATGGATCTATGAGAGGCTATAGAGAAGGCCTTGATTGTAGAGGAGGTGCAGGGGAGAGGACACGATGCACAGGATCGGTCATAGAACTAGAATTTCTCACCTTAGGGTACAAGATATCAGAGAACCCCTTGGAAGGGAAATTAGAGGCATTCAATGAAGCTAAATGCTTAAAGAATCAAGAAGAGAAACCATATGCGAAGATTGATGCAGAAAACTCAACTCTTGAAGAACCTAAAGAGAAGATCAGAACTTTTAGAGGTACATGCTTTAGTTGTAACAAGTTTGGACACATGAAAAGAGACTGCAGAGGTAATGTCCCTTTTAAAACCTTTTCTGGTTATAGTTTTTATTGCAATGCATATGGTCACAAGAAGGTAGAATGTAGGAAACTCAATCAATCTGGATGTAGACAAGACAATAAAGGAGAACATATTGTGAAACCTACATGCTAGAGATGTAATAATCTTCGACACATTGCGAAGTTTTGTAAGCTGCAAGTAAATCAGGATAGAAGACCTCCTATATTTTACAAATTCAACAATCCATGTCATATAGAGAAGTTTTGTAGGTATAATGGAGTACACCATAGAAGAGTACCACCTCCTATGAATACATAGAAGAATGGCAATGATATTGGAAAGAGAGTTGTAGATTTAAAGAATGACTTTGACAATTGTTTCAAGAAAGTAGAAGATAACAACAGTGGAAAGTTATGGAAAATTAAGGAGACAAGCGATATTTTGGTTTAGGGAGAAATAATATATGCTGCTAGTTCTTTGGCAGCTGTTAAAAAAACTGAATCAACCTAATTGGCTAATCATGGCCTTAGGGGGAGCATTGGATAAAGATATCAGAATATATCTCTTCCCTAATTTTGAGGATTAATCTCTAGCGAGCTTAGGTATGATCATATCCAACATCATGGAACATATATTTAAGAGCACAACATCAAACAATGCATATATTTTGATCGCAAGATTTATAGGCGACTGGACAACATTAGGTAATGCGAGATTTTAATGACTTAACATTGTATAAAACACCTAAAAGATTATCTATTTCCTTACCATTTGATGAAGAGAGACCTAAGGAGATCAGAGGGAAAAGAGATTCAGACTATCTAGCAATTACCTTGTGTGATTGATGAAAGAAAATACTTGGATTTTAGCGTGTGAAAGGTATTTACATCATCTACTTATACAAAAACTATGGATGCACCTATGATATTTAATGTTACAGATAGACCTAGATATAAATTCAAGAAATATCCTTTCAAATCTTGTAAAGAAGACCCTGAAGGAGCGTTTTCTCAGACACCTCACACTGTATTGCATGTAGAAGACATTAGGGCATACATTCATTGCAAATATGACATACTGGGTATTGATGATATTTCTATTGAAATGGAGTACATGACTGATAATGGAATTATGAGAAATGAATTCAAACATGTTAATGAATTGAACATTATGAAAATTCTAGATTTATACAAATTCAGCGAAGAAGAATAGATTAAGATATTGTTGATTAGAGTTCATGATTAGTGTATTTGGATAGGCAAACAACCTGTAAAGATATGTAGTGACTTGATACATGAGATTACTGGATTGGACAATACAAGAATCATTCCTATAGTAGAGAAACATGTTAAGAATCAAGTTGAAACCCTAACACATTCAAAATGGGATAGGCAAGCCATGACAGTAAATGAAATCTTTCAGAAGGATGTAAGATTGATTTCTGTGATACTTGGTTACAAATTCTACTATAGTAGTAGACCTAATTCTGTATCTGTTGGAGTTATTATGATGGCCTACAGAATGGTGAAAGAAAACACAAAGTATAATCTATGCGAAGTTTTGGCACAAGAGTTTCTAGAAAATGTGAAGTTGATTAAGAAAGACAAATCCAAATCCTTTAGATTTAGTTCACTGCTAATGCATATGTACATACACTTTGAGCACAGATTTCCAAGAATGCACCCTACTGGTTGGAGAAAAGGGATACCTACTAGTATTCAGATTTCACAGAGTTATCAAAGACAGAACAACACATGGGTTGATAAAGAGATATTTGGTATGATCAAAATTCTTCAGAGGCAAATTAAAGAAAGATACAGGATTCCTGAAGATTTTGTTGAGAAATATAAGGATACAATCTATTTCACGGTTGAAATCGATTTTGTATGCTTTGAGGCAGTTGTTCCAAGAAATAAATGGTGTTATGCTATGGGATATGAACTAAGTTAAGAAGTACTGACCATGCAGATCAAACATGTTCTATCATCTGAGATAGATACATCTGAGAAGAGATGGGGTACCTATGAAGATAAATCAACTGAAGTGAGAGAAGAATAGACCAGAGGCTTAAGGAAAAGAAAATTTGAAAACATTATTTATGAATGCGGAGTTAAGGTAGGATTGACTAAGGAAGAGTTGAGGGAAGTAAAGAGGAAACTGGTAGAATGATCTTCGTGATTGGCAAGTGCTAGTACTTCATCCCTTCCACATCCTGAAGTTGTGATGACAGTTACTACACCTATTATAGTTATTGATGTAGACACTCCTTCTTCATCACAACAAACCTCGCATGTAGTAGAAGTGGTTCCTAGAGTGAGCACTGGATCCTCCAGACAGAAATCACCACCTAGGGAATTGAGGAATATGAGTGAAGATAAAATATGAGTTAGTGATAAACATGTATAGAACCCTGACTTGGAAATGATTGAGAAGAGAGCAATTGACCAAGGAAAGCTAGTTACAATAGAAAAATATTATGAAAGGTACGAGGAAACTGAAAAACTTAAGATTGAAGACATTGTAGTAAATCATTTAATTGTTTTTAAGAAGAATCTATTGGAGATATAGGGTAGTATACTTGAAGAGTTGTATGGGAGATTAGAGATAAGGTAATATCTATACAAGAGAGAGATAGAATATTCAAAGAAGTGAAACCTTTATTGAGGAAAAAGTTAAGGCTAGTGAAGATTATGGAAAGAATGTATGATAATGTTACTAAAGTGACTTAGAAGGCACTGGATCAGATACTTATGTCATCAATTCCTGAGAAGACTTCACCTTCTAAAACTACAATGCCTACATTCTTAGGAATTGGAGAGAGTTCCAAGATAGTTGAGGCAAGTGTTGAGAAAAGAAAAGATGACACACAACCATATTTCTATGTTTTTGGTGTGTCTATGACACTTGACACTTCTCATGATGAGAAGGACCCTTTTGAAGGAAACATTGACAGTACTATGTTGGAGAATGAAGAACAGAAGAATGAAGAATGTAAAGAGAAAGAAAAGAGAGTAGAAGTACAGAAAGAAATGGAGCAGAAAGAAGAAGAAGAAAAATATGAAGTGAAAACTGAGGTAAACACATCTTCTATCTTATTGTTGGCGAGAAAATAAAAACCTACAGATGTTGATGTTCATCGTATGGATGAGGATGAACTGGTGTGCTTAGCTTTCACCGCACTTACTAAAGCAAAGGAGAGATCAGAGTAGAGGAGTGACAAGAAGACTAAGGTAATGAATAGAGAAAATGATACTGTGAAAAGATTGCTTTTGTACCTATTGTTTTCTAGAGCAGAGATGATATAGAAAACTTGAAGATGGCACTAGATGAGTTTGATGGTCATTATGAGAACTTGGTAAAGATTGCAGAAGAAAAGGTAGAGAAGAACTACTCAGAGAAGAAATTGTTTGAATTTTTTGAGTCTATCTCATGGGACTTGGGGATTCAAAGAACTAGTACAAAAAATGTAAAGATTTGTATTAAACATGGCACAACACTATTAAATTATTGCATAAATCCTATCAGGCATGTTAAAAACATTGAAGACATTATTTCCAATGACAAGACAACCTTGAACAGTATGATGGACATTTGTGAGACCTCTTCACAATATTTAATGGAGTTGGACAAAGAAGAAACAAGAATTTTGGCTAAACTAAATGTATTGGATATTGAGAAAGGGAGAGTCATAACAAGGTTTGGTTTTCTGAAGATTTTAATTACTCCTAAGCTATCAATTATTGAAGCTCACTTATCTGACATGGAGAAGACTACAGAATCTTTGGCTAAATCTATGCCAACAAAGTTGGAAGAAGTAGGGACAACATCACTTTCATTAAATGGAATAATTCATGTTAGTCATCTATTGATTAAGTCATGGAGTAAATAAGTAAAGATCTTGGAAGATTCCTTTCAAGATATTCTAAATTGGTGAGTAAGCACTAGTCCTATTACATCTTATGCACCTTTTTCATTGTTGTTAAAGGGGGAGAGGAGAGAAGATAAAA
Organism: Thuja plicata; assembly: GCA_018584345.1. Lineage (NCBI taxonomy): Eukaryota > Viridiplantae > Streptophyta > Pinopsida > Cupressales > Cupressaceae > Thuja > Thuja plicata. The sequence goes on from MU225536.1 coordinate 94,122, forward strand.
ATGAATAGAGGAGAAGAGGAGAAGATAGTGTATAAGGGAGAAGAGAAAAACAAAATAGAGGAAGAAGAAGAAGAGATAGTTTTTGTTTTTTTGGAACACTTAGTCATTTTTTTTGTTATGTTTTTCCATCAATGCCAAAGGGAGAGATTGTTGGAAAGTTATCAATTTTTTGTGTTATGATTCACTTTTGGGTTTTCATTTATGGAAAAACATATGGAATATTGATCGATTGATTTGGAGCTAATTTTTGGTTATTCTATTCTAATATCGACTAAGTACAGAGAAGAAATACAGAGGTATTTTGTGTATCGAAGATCAAGATTAATGATCTATGAAGAGTGAGCTTAGAGGGAGATAATATGGAGTATGTATGACCTTCATCTAAGATCAATTTCATTTTTCTAAAGTTTATAGAGAGTTACAGTGAAATAAAGGTAGGCGACAGTAGTAGAACAGTGATACAGAACTGTTGAACTGAAGTTATGATTTGGGGAGTATGACGTGGACTCCTGGAAAGCTATGTTAGATTATTATTTTTGATAATCAACATTTTTATTATGTAAGAGTGTCAACTATGTATTTGATATTTTATTTATCAATTATATTTTGTATTGAGAGCCGACTATGTAATATTTAGCAAAAGAGCCAACTTAGCAAAGATAAAGATATATATATATATATATATATATATATATGAAGATATTTTGAAGAGCAAAGTATGTGGTAGATACGATATGATTTTGAGAGATGCGAATGGAAGAGCAGAGGATGACAGAGATCATTGAAGAGCTATAACATGAACTATCTAAGAATAGTTGATGCTTGTTTGTTCATTACTAAGAACACTTTGTAACAGAAGTAAATTGTAAGAGATGTATGCTCAGTTGGCCCCTAACAGGGTATTGTATACCTTTAACAGGGTTGTTATTCCTCTAACAAGGAATTGTACTATGTGATATTCAGCTCCTAATAGGCTAGGTCTCCTAATAGGGACACTATACTTTAGTGCATGCTTCTAGATATCATCCCCACTGAGGTTTTCCCTTGGCCAGGGTTTCCTCAACAACAAATAATGGTGTTATGAGTACTGTGTGATTTGTTTATGTTGCCTTAATTTCAGTATGCTTATGGTTTATGTTGAATTGGTTCAAAGTTTATCTTAAGTGTTTTAATATTGATTCACCCCCCCGCCCTTAGTACTACCTAATCCTAACAATTGGTATCAAAGCTTTTGGCCCTTGGAGAGAAAACTTAACAGCTTAAGGGAGATCAGATTGGATTCAGATAATTTATAGGAGAACTTTGAAGCTTCACTTGAAGACCTTGATAAAATTAAAGATGAGAATGAAGACTTGAGATTTAATCTAAGGAAAGAAGATCAATTCATAAAGAGATTGAAAGAAAAAATTGAACTTTCAAGAATTCAAATACAAGATCTTGTGGTTAAAATAAAAGAAGACTTAGACAATGATAATTCAGATCAGATAAAGCAACTCGAAAAACAGAATGACACTTTGAAGCTTGAGAATAAAGGAATGGCTAAAGAAATTCAATAGGGGAAGGATGTTAAAGACAAAATTGAAGAAGCTTTGAATAATGCAAATGTTTTGATGGAACAAATGAAGAATGAAGCTGACTGATATAAAAAAAAGTATCTAGAATTGGAGAAATACAATCATATTATAAAAGGTGAACTTGTTAAAGCAAAGAGACATATTGAGAAACTTCTCTCTAACAGTGATTTGATCAATGAACAAAGAAACAGACAGAAACCTAAAGGTGATATGACTGGTATTGGCTTCAATAAAGTTGAATGCTCGAAGAAACAAGAAGAGAAACTAGATGGGAAGATTGATGCAGAAAAATCTACTCTTGAAGAACCTAAAGAGAAGATTAGACCTTTCTGAGGTAGATGCTTTAGCTGTAACAAGTTTGGACACATGAAAAGAGACTGCAGAGCTAATTCCCATTTTAAAACCTTTTATGGTTATTGTTTTAATTGCAATGAATATGGGCACAAGAAGGCAGAATACAAGAAACTCAATCAATCTGGATATAGACAAGACAATGAAGGAGAACATATTGTGAAACCTACATGTTACAGTTGTAATAACATTGGACACATTGTGAAGTTTTTTAAGCTGCAAGTAAATCAGGGCAAAAGACCTCGTATATGTTACAAATGCAACAATCTAGGTCATATAGTGAAGTTTTGCAGGTATAATGGAGTAAACCATAGAAGAGTACCACCTCCTATGAATACACAGAAGAGTGGCAATGATATTGGAAAGAGAGTTGCAGATTTAAAGAATGACTTTGACAATTGTTTCAAGAAAGAAGAAGATAAAAACAGTGGAAAGATATGGAAAATTAAGGAGACAAGTGATATTTTGGTTTAGGGAGAGATAGTAGATGCTACTAGATCTTTGGCTGATGTTAAAAAATCTGAATTGACCTGATTGGTCGATCATGGCCTTAGGCAGAGCATTGGATAAAGATATCCGAATATATCTTGCCCCTTATTTTGAGATGTAATCTCTAGCAAGCTTAGGTATGATCGTAGCCAACATCATGGAACATATATTTAAGAGCGCAACATTAGACAATGCATATATTTTAATCGTGAGATTTATAGCCGACTGGATAGCATAGGGTAATATAAGCTTTTAATGACTTAACATAGTATATAACACATTAAAGATTATCTATTTCCTGACCATTTGATGAAGAGTGACCTAAGGACATCAGAGAGAAAAGATATTCAGATGATCTAGCAATTACCTTGCATGATCGATCAAAGCAAATACTCAGATTTTAGCGTGTGAAAGGTACTTACATTGTCTACTTATACAGAAACTATGGATTCACTTGTGATATTTGATGTTGTGGATAGACCTAGATATAATTCAAGAAACATCCTTTCAAATCCTATGAAGAAGACCCTGAAGGAGCATTTTCTCAGACACCTCATGACGTATTGCATGTAGAAGACATTAGGGCATACATTCATTGCAAATATGAGATACTGGGTATTGATGATATTTCTACTGAAATGGAGTACATGCCTAATATTGGCATTATGAGAGATGGATTCAAACATGTTAATGAATTGAACATTATGAAAATTATGGATTTATACAAATTCAGTGAAGAAGAATGGATTAAGATATTGTTGAGTAGATTTCATGATCAGTTTATTTGGATATGTGAACAACCTGTGAAGATATGTAGTGACTTGATACATGAGATTACTGGATTGGACAATACAAGAATCATTCATGTAGCAGAGAAACATGTTAAGAATCAATTTGAAACCCTATCACATTCAAAATGGGATAGGTAGGCCATGACAATTAATGACATCTTTCATTAGGATGTAAGGATCTCTATGATACATGGTTACCAATTCTACTATAGTAGTAGACCTAATTTTGTATCTGCTGGAGTTATTATAATGGCCTACAGAATGGTGAAATAAAAAACAAAGTATAATCTATGCGAAGTTTTGGAACAACAATTTTTGGAAAATGTGAAGTTGATAAAGAAAGGCAAATCCAAAGCCTTCAGATTTGGTTCACTACTAATGCATATATACATACACTTTGAGAACAGATTTCAAGGAATGCACCCTAGTAGTTGGAGAAAATGGATACCTATTGGTATTCAGATTTCATAGAGTTATTGAAGATAGAACAACACATGGGCTAACAGAGATCTATTTGGTATGATCAAAATTATTCAGAGGAAAATGAAAGAAAGATACAGGATTCCTGAAGATTTAGTTGAGAAATATAAGGATACAATCTATTTCATGGTTGAAACCAATTGTGTATGCTTTGAGGAAGTTGTTCTAAGAAAGAAATGGTGTTATCCTATGGGATATGAAGTAAGTTTAGAAGTACTGACCATGTAGATCAAACATGCTCTAGCATCTGACATAGATACATCTGAGAAGAGATAGGGTATCTATGAAGAAAAATCAGCTGAAGTCAGAGAAGAATTGATCAGAGGCTTAAGGAAATGAAAAGTTGAAAACAATATTCATGAATGTGGATTTAAGGAAAGATTGACTGAGAAAGAGTTGAGGGAAGTAAAGAGGAAACTGGCAGAATGACTTCAAGATTGGCAAGTGCTAGTACTTCAACCCTTCCGCATCCTAAAGTTGTGATGATAGCTATTGCACCTACTATATTTATTGATGTAGACACTCCTTCTTCATCACAACAGACCTCACATGTAGTATAAATGATTCCTAGAGTGAGCACTAGATCTTCTAGACAGAAATCACCACCTACAAAACTGAGGACTATGAGAGAAGAGAAAAAATTAGTTAGTGATAAAAATGTACATAGCCCTAACTTGAAAATGATTGAGAAGAGAAAAATTGACCAAGGAAAGCTGGATACAATAGACAAATTTTATGATAGGTATGAAGAAAATGACAAACTTAAGATTGAAGACATTGTAGTAAATCATTTACTTTTTTTTAAGAATAATCTAATGGAGATTGAGGCCAATGTACCTAAAGAGTTTAATGGGAGATTAGAGATACAGAAATATCTAGCACACATTGAAGATGAGACTATCAGGAGTCAAGCAATTGATAAGATGCTACCTGTAATAGCTATATAGGAGAGAGATAGAATATTCAAAGAGATAAAACCTTTATTAAGGAAAAAGGTAAGGCTAGTGAAGATTATGGCAAGAATGTATGATGATGTTACTGAAGAGAATGAGAAAGCATTGGATCAGCTACTTATGTCATCGATTCCTGAGAAGACTGCACCTACTAAAACTACAATGCCTACATCCTTAGGAATGGGAGAGTACCAAGATAGTTGAGGCAAGTTTTGAGAAAAGAGAAGATGACACACAACCATATTTCTATGTTTTTGGTGTGCCTATGACACTTGACACTTTTCATGATGAGAAGGACCCTTTTGAAGGAAACATTGATAGTACTATGGTAGGGAATGAAGAACAAAAGAATGAAGAATGCAAAGAGGAAGAGCAGAGAGAGGAAGTACCAAAAGAAATGGAGCAGAAAGAAGAAGAAGAAAAAGATGAATTTAAAATGAGGTAAACACATCTTCTATCTTATTTTTGGAAAGAAAATAAAAACCTATAGATGTTGATGTTGATCATATGGATGAGGATGAACTGGTGAGCTTAGCTTTCACCGCACTTACTAAAGAAAAGGAGAGATCAGAGTAGAAGAGTGACAAGAAGAGTAAGGTAATGACTAGAGAAATCGATACTATGAATAAATTGATTCCAGTACCTATTTTTTTCTAGAGCAGAGATGATAGTACAAACTTGAAGATGGCACTAGATGAGTTTGATGGTCATTATGAGAGCTTGGTAAATATTGCAGAAGGAAACACACAGAAGAACTACTCAGAGAAGAAATTATTTGAAGTTTTCTAGTCTGTCTCAAGGGACTTGGGCATTCTGAGAACTAGTATAGAAAATGCAAAGAGTTTTAGTAAACATGGTAGAACACTATTTAGTTATTGCATAAATCCTATCAGGCATGTTCAAAACATTGAAGACATTATCGCCAAGGACAGGGCAACCTTGAATAGTATGATGGATAGTTGTGAGACCTCTTCACAATCTGTAATGGAGTTGGACAAAGAAGAAACAAAATTTTTGGCTAAACTAAATGTATTGGATATTGAGAAAGGGAGAGTCATAACAAGGTTTGGTTTGCTGAAGATCAAATCACTCCTAAGCTATCAATTATTGAATCTCACTTATCTGACATGGAGAAGACTACAGAATCTTTGGCTAACTCTATGCCAACAAAGTTGAAAGAAGCAGAGAAAAAATAATTTGCAGTGAATAGAATAATTCATGTTCATTAGCTATTGATTAAGTACTGGAGTACATAATTAAAGATCTTGGAAGATTCATTTCAAGATATTCTGGAATTGGTGAGTAAGCACTAGTCCTATTACATCTTATGCAATTTTTTCATTGTTGTCAAAGGGGGAGAAGAGAGAAGAGAAAAATGAATGGAGTAGAAGAGGATAAGATAGTGTATAAGGGAGAAGAGAAAAAAAAAATAGAGGAAGAAGAAGAAGAGATATTTTTTGTTTTGTTGGAACACTTTGTCATTTGTTTTGTTAAGTATTGCCATCAATGCCAAAGGGAGATATTGTTGGAAACTGATCATTTTTGTGTGTTATGATTCACTTATAGGTTTTCATTTATGGCAACACATATGGCATATTGATCGATTGATCTAGAGCTAAGTTTTGGTTATTCTATTCTGATATCGACTCAGTACAGAGCAGAAATAAAGAGGTATTTTGGGCATCAAAGATCAAGATCAAAGAGTTATGATGAGTGACCTTAGAGGGAGATACTATGGAGTATGTATGACCTTCATCTAAGATCAATTTCATTTTGGTAAAGTTTACAGAGAGTTACAGTGAAATAAAGACAAGCGCTAGTAGCAGAACAATGATACAGAACTGTTGAACTAAAGCGATGATTTGGGGAGTATGATGTGGTCTCCTAGAAAGATAAGATAGATTATGTTTGTTGATAATCTATATTTTATTATGTAAGACCATAGACTATGTACTTGATATTTTCTTTATCAAATGTATTTTGTATTGAGATCTGACTATGTAATATTTAGCAAAAGAGCTGACTTAGCAAAGATATATATA
>MU225536.1:101616-119835 GCA_018584345.1 Thuja plicata
GTGATCTTTGGCTAGGAGGGGGTTGGTTAGGGATTGGATAGAGTTGGGCCAAATGGGTGGGATTTATGAGTAGGTCCATAAGATCTTAGTGTGATAGCAGAAACATAGCATGGTGGGTATGGAAAGGTAACACAAAGGAAGGAGGCACATACACATGGGGTTAGGGTGGATGTGTACCAACCAACCTAGTAATTAAGGAGAGTGGTGGTAGTAGCACTGAGGAGGAGGAGACAAGAACCAAAAATTGTGAGGAGGGGAAGGAAAATATAGGAAACAATACTTGTTCGAAGGGTGGTAACACAAAGAGTTGCTTGAGGATATGGAGATAATACGAGAGGTAGGGGACAAGCACATGGAACTCAAGTGCAGGGTGTGGATCAGAGACAAGGAGATGTGGTTGTGATAAATATAGATGAAGTTTCATAGGAACTTCCACAAGGGGAGGGATCATGGATAGAAACAACAATAATAGCACCACCACCACCTAGTATAAGGACTAGACAAGGTCCAATGGGTATACTAGAGAATTCACCAGGGAACAAGGTGAGAGTACAAAAATCATAGGGGAACCAATAGTAGAGTTAGCCTCATTAAGGGATCAATCATAGAGTGAGACACCCTATGCCAAGACTAGGATGACATACTATTGGAAAAGGATGGGTTGGAGTGGTAGAGAAATAATTTGTTGGGAGAGTGAGAAGGGTTGGTAAGGGATAGGGATTTTATGAGGTAGTAACTAGAATCCTTAGAAGGAGAGGGATATCATGGCAAGGGAGAGGGATGAGGTGATAATAGTGAGGGATTCTTTGGAGACATATTGTTAATGGATGGATTAGAGGATGAGGAGATGTTAGTGCCATCAGGATGAGGCATAAATTTGGGTAGGTGGAGGGGGAGCGAAGGCATTGTCAATGGTAGTAGATAGGTAGTTGTATATGATCAGGGAGATATCACATGAGGATAGTTGGTATAGGTCCAGATAAGAGTCTATAGTGATACCAAGGGATATAGAGATATATATAATGTCCCGACATATGACATAGGTTATAATAGCCAGAGGAGCTAGCTGGAAGATAGGTAGGTCAAGTTAGAGCATAGGAAAAGATACTCAGAGTACATGTAGGTTGACCATAGGGACAAGAGGATATACATATTATATAGGATATGGACAGGGGATAGGATCCCAATGGTGATGTTGGCTTAGGGGTCTCAGGCATTTGAGGATAAAAGTGGAGGGACAGGTGCAGGGACATCCATAGGACCAATGTAGGAAGGTACCAATAGGATAGGGTCACAACCTATAGGGATAGGGGCCATGCTGAGGATTTATAGTGAAACCTTCATTAGAACCTAATTGATAAACCCTCAAAGGATACATGAGATGCAAATGCTATGTTTGATGTAATATACACATACCATTATTCATTCATTGATGTACCCCATTTTTTCATTAGCATTATTCTTTGACACATTAATGTATCATGGTATTTTGGAGACATTTATGATATATGTGATGGAGATTTTGGGGTGGCATACCATATGTGTTTTTATAATGTATTGTACTATGATGCACATATGTATGCATATGGCATGATTTACAAATGTATTTTTGATGTAGGATGTGATGTGATGTGATTTATGACATGACATGATTATGTTTATATGAGATGTACTAACATTTTCTGATGCAGGGTGTGATGAGATGCATATAGATGTGATGCACATGAGGATTATGATATGATAGTTTATGATGATTATGATCTACCATGAGGGCTTCACTTAATGAACCTAAATCATAGCATGTGCTTTTGTGGCATAATAAAGAATCACCCTATTTTGAAAAAATATTGCCCCAAACCCCCTTTTTGTCATCCCTCTCCAATACCCACCCCCCTACCATTTTTCCTAAATTAAAACCCAACCCCCTCCCCATATTTAAGGAATATATTGACGCCTTTTTTGCCCATTTTAAATCCTCCAATATGAATGTGCATGATATTTTATTGCCCCTTCAATGAAGACCTCATCTGATCTAATGACACTTATGATGTAAGATGGGACATGGATGCATATGCATGATATATTTTTTTGTTTTCTATATGCATGATTTTGTATGTTATGCAAATGGAATAAAATGCATAGATGTTTTGTATGAATGTGATGTGAATATGAAATGATTATATACTATTATGTAATTGATAATGCAATCAAAATGAACCTAATGATAATGCAAACTAAATAATAACATGATATAAGTGTGCTAGATGGTCATTCAACTATTTGAATGAAATAATAATGCAAGCTATATGAATGAAATGATGATGCAAAATAGAGGATAATGTAACATTTATGCAACTAGATGATCATGAAAACACTCTGAGATTTGATCACCCAAGACACAACCTAAGGTGGGGGTGAATGACTCAGGGATATGTGCACATTTCTAAACACAATTAACTGGGAAGAATAACTAGGTCAGGATGAATGATGGGTGAATATAAGTGAAATGATTATAAAAATGATCATAGAGCTTGAGCACCCTTGAAAATGTGTTATCATGTAATGAGCACTTATTTTGATTTAGTAATATTTGTGACTAGCTAAGGTATGAAGAACCATAGTGAATAGGACTGGAAAAACAAATAGAAAAAGGTTAGACCAACATCACACAAGAGCCACAAAGGACTTTGTTGGATACGATGCTAGAAGAACCATAAGCAAGTGATATGCTCTAGTGCATCATGTGACTACAGGGATTACATGTGGAAGTAAAATGAACACATTTAGACCAAACATAGAAAACAAAACAAAACCAAAATCATGTCAAATATTTCATCATTTGCAGCACACCATGATATAAAGGATTGTGACAACCTTGAGGACACTAAAATAAGAGCCCCATAAAAGATAAAGATAAATCTAATAGAATCAATGTCAACATGAATATACCAAATATCTTTTTTCAAAAGGAATGACCAATCAATGAGATTTGATGTTTCTGAATTGAGGAAGGATGCATCTTGCATAGATTGATGGTGGGATGATAAGTGACTAACTGAGGATAAAATACAATTGAGATGAATAATTATTACAAGGATGCTTTAGGATGATTGTTGAAGTGCTAGTTGAAGGGACATGATTCTGATGACATGAAAATTGACACCTATATACAACTTATATGACAACTGCCAAGCATGTATTTCTTGAAGAACTACCATGATTGCACCCCAAATGTCAATTTTAATTCTCTATTGAATTGGTTCCATGATTCAAGTGCATTTTAAGAGCCCGTATTTAATGATACGAGAACCCAAGACATAGTTTTTGAAATTGATGGAAAAAGGTTTGATCTGACCTCGTGTGTCCCCATGGGTAGCTCCTATATCATTTCTCAAGAATAGAGATGGGACACTAAGTTTGAAATCTATCGTTCTCTCTAATATTGACATAAGGTCATGATAGAACTATTTGAAACTCATGGAGAGGGATATTCACAAGAAAAAGTTAAGACCGCCCTAAACTTTGAACAAATATAGTACTAGCATATATATTTTAAAAAAATTTAAGTAAAATATTGTATAGTCAAAAAATGGAAGAAATTCTATTGTAGACTTGTCTAGACTTCCGAGTAAGTGGTTTGGGGTCATTTCAAACACCTTTAATGGGTACCTGACTTGGATCTAGCTTTTTCCCTCTGTTTCGCCCTATTTCAACTTTTTCCACCCTATTTCTAACATCCCAGACTGAAAAACTGGTACTTTGACCTCAGGGTCAAGGTCCACCTTCTTGGGTCAAGGTCAACCTCAACCTTGACCTAGGTCACAATTGACCTTTTTCAAGCTCAAGGTTCAAATTTCATAATTTTAGGGTTTTCGGATGTTGGCTTTTGGAAAAAGTTAAATCCTGCTTTCGGGTCGGCTGGTCTGGTCTTTGGAACAACAAATCTTAAATTATATTTAATATAGGTCCTCTTCTAGGCACATAAGTCTAATTGGAATTTAATTATCCTATGTAGGCCTCTCTATAATATTGTGCCCTAGTTTCATATAAAAGGAAGCTTTCTCCTCTCATTTTCTCTAAAAATAATCTAAGACTTGGTAACCACAAGCAACCATAATCATCATTTCAAGAATTCAAGACTTCAAGAGTGAGATCCAAAGGTGAAGAAGAAAGATTTGAATCAATCAAAGTATCCATTGAAGAATTTATCCATTCTCAAGCACTTCTTTCATCAAGGAGATCCATTGGTGGCCATTGAAGGATTCAAGCTCCATGGAGCCCTCTTGTTGAAGATTTTTCCATCTACATTCCTCCAAGCCTCTTCCTATTCAAAAACCCATTCAAGATTGGTTTTGAAGATCTAAAAAAATTTATTAGAGACATCCTATGTTCTGCATTCTACATTCTATATTCTATATTCTACATCCTTTTTGGTGCATACATACTTGTGGATTCACGCATTCAAATCTACCACAAGGAATTCTACAAGCAAGGTGAATTCTTTCATTTACTTTGTTTTACTTATGCAATTTCAATTATACTTTGATGTTAATTCCAAAACTGGGGTTTGACCAAGGCAAACCCCTTTCCCCCAAGAAACAATCCATTTTTCTTGTAGGTATAGATTTGGAATAGAAAATCGGAGTGCAGATTCAGATACCCTTTTTGACAAAATTTTAGGATCCAAAAATAGATTTCCTGTTGGAGACTTTTTATTTCAATTCTTCCCTAGGTCGGAATCACAAATTTTGGGTCAATGGTGACATTGACTTGAGGGTACAAATCAGAACTGTGTCAGAACATAAAAATATTTATGGGTTTTGTTTGTCTCTGCGTTTCTATTCCAGATCCGGTCTCAGATTTTCTAGAAAATAAGTGCAGACCCCCAAAAACAATATTCTTCAGATCTTCAACATTTCAAGGTTATTACTTTTCTCCTATCCATTTCAATTAAGGTTATCAATCTTTCTAAATCTATTACACATTCAAATAAATAAACGGGTATTTAAGATCGTCCTCTTTGACTCTTATATCCAAATGATTGATTCATTTATGCATTGATCCTTCCTTTTGGGTTAATCAATTTGGATCCTTCATTTTTTTATCTAAGGATAAAAGGAGAGCATCTTATTTACCCCCTACATTTCAAAGCATTCCTTTAAATGTAAGATAACATAATAACAAACTAAAACAACACCATATTTTATATCTTACATTTTGGTGAACCCAACATGATGAGGAGGATACTCTTGATGATCCTATTGGTCTTAGTGATGAATATGAGATCATTGATCTTGATACTGACTTACCTCATATTCTTTCAACTTAATTGCAAATTACACATAGTATCGGGCAACACGATTCTCAAGAGGATACTTGTTTGGAACTAGCTATTATTCCTACTATATTGGATATAGTCCCTCTTGCAATTTTCCCACCTTCCCTAAATGATATAAACCGAGATGGGGAGAGTCAGCGATGCATCTGATTGGCTTGTCCTTCATGGTAGCCCTTTTTGTGTTTGCATGTTGTATTGTGCTTCTCCCGTAATGTGTTTTCTAAATGTTTGTTAGACTTTTTTATATGACCCTTGTTACTTTGTTGGTGCAAGGTGATAAAGGAATCAAACCTATTGTATAATTCCTCTATATGTATCTTTACTCTTCTATATGTATTTTTCATGTTATTTTGTACTTGTGCTATTGTTCATAAATGTTTTCCTTGTGTAGACTGCTTGGATCTGTGACATGGTAGCACTGATTCTTTTTGGTCTCCATGTTGTGGTCCGAAAAGACTCTTCTTCATAACTCTTGAGTTTTCTTTCCTCCATTTTGATTATAGTTCTACTTTCTTTGGGGAATGATGTCAATTCATTTTCAATAATATCATATCTATATATACATGTTATCTTATGATCATACTGACCCCACAGTAGGTAGATCCCTTCTATGTTCTTTGTATGTTTATGTGGTACTTCCCTTGATTTGTCTTCATTTGGGGACATCTCATAGTAAAAACATAATCAGTACAGTTGTTTATGTTTTCGTCAAAGCCATTGCTCCTATTAAAGTGTTAGCAATGAATTTAACATGGGGGCATACGCTCTACTCACTTTTTTCACATACACATTCAAAATATTTTCAAAACTTAAAACTTTTTCCCTTTATGGATTAAAGACTAATTCTTAAAGCATGGATATTTTATTTTATAGGATCTCTTGATCCCTCCAGTTTAAATTTACACAGATCTCTTGATTCCTTCAGTTTCAATTTACAATGTTTTGATCCCTTAAGGTCAGAAGGTGTCTGTAAGACCGGATCTCCCTGATGGGTTGACTAGTGAGTAGCCACATTCACTAGGCGGTTCAACTCCATCTTTCCAGTTGCACTTTTTCCTTGTGTGGTTCACAATGGGATATAAGTTCTCATTGGGAAAGGTAACCACACCCTCTCTCTCTTTCTCCTTAACTGGTGATGTCTCTCTTATCATGATCTTAGGGTTGATAAAGACTTAAGTCCGTTGGGGGCTTGAGGATTTTTTTGTACCTTTTGATTTCAATAAGATTATCTATTCTTTATGATCTCCTTTACCAAGAGTTTGCATCGATTCCATACTCTTGCTAAAGTGGGGGGTAAATATATAGTAAAAAAATGGAAGCACTTCCATTGTAGACTATTTTAGCCTTCCGAGTAAGTGGTTTGGGTCATGTCAAGCACCTTAAATGGGTTCTTGACTTGGATCTAACTTTTTCCCCTGTTTTTCCCCATTCCACTTTTTCTATCCTATTTCTGACATCCCAGACTGAAAAAATGGGACTTTTACATCAGGGTCAAGGTCAACCTCGACCTTGACATAGGTCACAATCAACCTTTTTCAGGCCCAGGGTTCAAATTTTAGAATATTAGGGTTTTCAGATGTCGGTCTTTGGAAAAAGTTAATTCTCGCTTCTACGTCAGTAGTTTCAGTCTTTGGAACAAAAAATCTTAAATTATATTTAATATAGGTCCTCTTCTAGGGGCATGTGTCTAATTGGAATTTAATTCTCCTATGTACACCTCTCTAGAAGATTTTTCCCTAGTTTCATATAAAAGGAAGCTTTCTCCTCTCATTTTCTCTAAAAACAATCTAAGACTTGGTAACCAAAAGAAACCTTAATCATCATTGCAAGAATTCAAAACTTGAAGAGTGAGATCCAAAGGTGAAGAAGAAAGATTTGAAGCAAGCCAAGTATCCATTGAAGTATTTATCCATTCTCAAGCACTTCTTTCACCAAGGAGATCCATTGGTGGTCATTGAAGGATTCAAGCTCCATGAAGCCCTCTTGTTGAAAATTTCTCCATCTACATTCCTCGAAGCCTCTTCCTATTCAAAAACCCATTCATGATTGGTGTTGAAGATCTACAAGCAATTGATTTGATACATCCTACATTCTACATTCTACATTCTATATCATTTTTGGTGCATACATACTTGTGGATTCACAGATTCGAATCCGCCACAAGGACTTCTACAAGCAAGGTGAATTCTTTCATTTAATTTGTTTTACTTATGCAATTTCAATTATACTTTCAGGTTAATTCCAAAACTGGGTTTTGACCAAGGAAAACCCCTTCACCCCCAACAAACAATCCATTTTTATTGCAGGTATAGGTTTGGAACAACAGATTAGAGTGCAGATTTAGATACTCTTTTCGGCAAACTTTCAGGATCCAAAAATAGATTTCCTATCTAAGACTTTTTATGTCGATTCTGCCCTAGGTCAGAATCAGAAATTTTGGGTCAATGGTGACATTGACTTGAGGGTACAAATCAGAACTATGTCAGAACAGAAAAAGATTTTTGGGTTTTGTTCGTCTTTGCATTTCTATCCTAGATCTGGTCTCAGATTTTCCAAAAACTGAGTGCAGACCCCTGAAAATACCATTCTTTAGATCTACAACATTTCAAGGTTAGTACTTTTCTCCTATCCATTTCAATTAAGGTTAACAATCTTTCTAAATCTATTACACATTAAAATAAATAAACGGGTATTTAAGATTGTCCCCTTTGACTCTTATTTCCAAATGATTGATTCATTTATGCATTGATCCTTCCTTTTGGGTTAATCAATTTGGGTCCTTCATTTATGAATCTAAGGATAAAAGGAGAGCATCTTATTTACCCCCTACATTTCAAAACATTCCTTTAAATGTAAGATAACATAATAAAAAACTAAAAAAACACCATATTTTATATCTTACAAATACATTATTTTTTCATTTTTTACATTTTTAGAGCACAAGATGAAAAAGATGGCTTCAAACCCTAAATATGTTTGTACTCATGAACAAAGTACCTACTTTAATAAGTTGTTACACATCAGTATTATTTAGTAACTTATATAACTATATTGTATCAAAGTACGTTCAATATATAAAATAAATAATAACTAATAGCATATCAAAAAGTACATATTATATTATTAATATATAAGCTTTATATTAATATATTATTTAAATTTTTTTAATGGACGTTTTAAATTGCACTCAACAATCTATTGTTAGGATGAGGAAAAGGATGGATTAATGAGTGCAATCTGAAACATCGATTCAAAAACTTACTGGTTATCCATAAATTCTTTGCATACTACTATGGATTATGGAAAAACTCATGCCTACATTATTGTATTATATACTATTGCATTCACTTGTGCACAATTAGTTAATTAGTTTTGCACCAATCAACCAATATAAGTCACCATTTTGTACTTGTTCAAATATTTCTAAAGTTTAGATATTTATTTATTCATTTTCTATATTCTACAAATTACTTATCTCAAATATGATTGGTTGAATTGGTTTGGTGTTATAGGGGGCCTTTTTCGGATGTTTTGATTATTTTTTTGTTGGTTTTAATTTAACCATAGTTTTTAATTTATAACTCATACATCATTTAATTTATTTTAAATTGTTATTTTAATTTACAATAGAGATTATTTGTATGAGATACTATATTTTATATTTTCATTACAAAATTCAACTTCAATATATTTGAATAATATTATAATTTATAACTATTATATATTCTAAATATTTACTATATTATATTTTCAATATATATGATAAATGATTATTACAATTTTTAATATATAATTTATATTATTCTATTATATATATATATAAAATACTATATCATATATGCAATATTATATAAACAATTATAACTATAGAAATGAAACTATAATATATAGAAACATAATTTATTAAATATTATTTTTAAGATTTTATACCAAAATTCTGAATTATTTTTTAATCTATAATAATTTTTTTTATTTAATAACTATTAAATAAACTATACTTAATATTTATAATAAAATTAGAAATAAATATAATATATAATTATAACTAATTACGGCAAATACATGCCACTGCATGGCACTTGTTATATCACTTGTGATATTTATTCTTTTACTTTTACACATTAAAAATGTATATTGATTTGTATTTAATGAAGAAAAGAGAGCATTCAAAGATTATTTCTAATATTAAACCCTAAGTAGTATAAATAAGTTTAAAATATTAATTAACTGAATCATCCACCTTTAAATTTGAAAATTAATAAAATATCACAGTCAAACCATTTCAAAAATCTATTTTTTATCTATTTAAACAAGGACTCCAACTACAAAATAATGTCACAGTATTAACCTCACATAAAATATTGCCACCTATTCTCATTTGGTTCATATGGTGGGAAAGAAATAGAAGGGTCTTTAGAGGGTAGAAATCAACAATTGAACAACTTTTGCACAAGATCAAATCCTCCATTTCAGAGTGTGTGAAGGCGCATAAAACAAGAGTTAAGAACTTATCTTCCAGATTCACATCAGATGACAATAAGATTTTTAAAATCTGGCAACTCATATCAATTCCATTCAATGGTTGTTTGGTCTAAAATTCAACCAATAAAATTCATAGGAAATCCATTAAGTGGGAACCATCTCCAGTGGGTGCATTAAAGTTAAACTTTGACAATGATGCTAGGGGAAATCCTGGGCCCTCCTCGGTAGGTTGTATCATTCAAAACCACAAAGGTGCTTTTGTTGCTGCAGAAGCAATCAAACTTCCTAGGGGCACTAATACTATGCCTGAGGCTCAAGCTCTCTTAAAAGGAATCCAGTTAGCAATAGAATGGAAAGCTAAAAATATCCAAATTCAGGGTGATTCTCAAGTGATCATCAACCTCATCATTGCAAAACATGTTTCAAATTGTAAATTGAACTATGTCTTCACTAAAATATTTCAATTACTCAAAAAATTTAATTGATACATAGTTGAACATCATTTTAGGGAAGGAAAATAGATGGCTGATTGTATAGAAAACTTGGCATTCACAAAACAGGAAGAGGTAACGAGATTATCAGTTGACCAACTAGTATATTCACTGCATAATTCAATAGCATATCCCTAATTCACTCAGAATTTTTTGGGGGAAATTGATATGTTGGAACACGGTAAGCATAGGGGACTCAGCCAACACATTAGGTCAGAACATGGTATGAGCCAACAAATTGTTGTTCCTGTCTCTTCTCATGTCAGTCTCTATCATAACTAAGATTGAATCCTCTTTGGTTTGAAATATATTGGTTGTGGACTGGGCGGTCACTATTAGTATTGAGTTCATATCTAATTTTGTAGGGGGTTACTCAGTTGTCATTCACAGATCCAAGAAATAGGGTTTCGAGGCTGGAAAAATATTCTTTGCAATTTTCTAACTCTTCATTATTGATATTTCAGGTTTTGCAGAATCAAGTCAAGTATTCCTTATACTCTATGTTGTGATATGTTCAGATTGTAAAATCAGATGAAAAAAGGAAAGGAAAGGATCTTTTATAGTCCATGATACCAACCATGTGTTTTTTGGTCTACATATGGTGACAGCAATATGGGACTACCCCATACTCCTAGCGGGAGGCACCTAACTATGGTACAAATGAGGCGTACATACCCTACCCTCAGTAGGATTTGAACTTGTGACCTCTCTTTCAAGAGTACAAGTTTCTTTTAACGACATATTCATCATTGAAGATTGTGTCAGATCTATTTCTTCACTCGGAGTGGTTCTGACTATTGATTTGTACTTTGATGTTAGCGTAAGTTATAACAATCTAGTGCATGGAATTAATTTATCCAGAATACGCTTATTCTAGAATAAGGACCTATTCTCGGATTAATTAATCCTCGAAATGAAAGCTGGAATAAGCTATTCTTCGTTTGGATCCCATAATGGAGAATTGAAATAAGGATTTTTTTTTTATTTTTTTTAATTAATTTGAATATTTTTAACTTATTACAAAATTATAATTATAAGAAAAAGAAAAAAAAAAACTTCTTACGAATTTTAATTTTTGAACTTATCATTTTTGTTGCTAGTTTTTTAATTAAAATATATATGTATTTTTAACTTATATATTTTTAAATTAAACTATGTATTATTAACTTTAAAAAAATAAGTTTATAAAAAAAAATTATTTTCTTAGAATTTTTATTTTTTTTTATCAGTTCAAATTTTAATTTTTGAATTATTAACTTCAAAAAAAAATTTAAATTTAAAAAAAAGAAATTTTTAAAAATAAAATTAATCAAATTAAAAATAATATAATAAAATAATAATAGTAATAATAATTTTCCCACAAAACCTAAAGAACAGTTCACACACGAACCCGACGACTTATACATTTTGTTGTAATTTTGAATCCATGAAAAGCTTATTCTGGAATAAGAAATGAATTCCAGGTTTTTATTGGAATTAATTAATCCAAGCATTGGCCCAAAATGAGGATTAATTTCTAATTCGGGAATTCCATAAATGGCCACAAATGGTGAATTAACTTATTCTTGCATTAAATAATGACTATTCCAAGTTAATACCAAGAACCAAACGGGCCCTAAAAAATGTATGGCCTTCCTAATGGCAAGTTGTGGTCTTTCAACTTGTTTATGCAGTGCCATTAGGCGTGGAATTTGACGATCACCCGTACAGTTTGGTCATTTTAATGTCTTTCATTTTATGTTATAAGATAAATATTGGTTGTCAAAAATTTTCTAATATACGAATAATTTAATAATATTTTTAAATTTAAATATTTTATCAATATAATTAGTAAAATATATATTACATATAAGAAAATAGTTTCAAATAGTGTAAAATTATAAAATAAGTATAAAGTGGTAAAATATGTATATTGGCATACTAATGTTTTAAATTAAATTGATAAAACAAGTTTCTAAAATTCATATATTATGTTTTAAAAGATTGTAAATTGATATAAATTATATATAATAAACAAAATAGAAAGATATATATATATATATATGTTATAAAAATAACATATATTTGTATTATTAGTTCTTTCCACGGGAGGAATACTTAAGATTCTTTCATAATCAATTAAATGTCAAAGCATCAACCAATCACCATTCAGAATTAAAATATTTTCTAACTTATCCAAATTTATAATTTTTTTAAATTTATTTTAAAATACACAAATTATTTTATCTATACTTCTATTGGATAAGAGTACTCTAGAGTCTTATTAGGATGACATCATCCTTTGAAATGTCAAAGCATCAAACAATGAGAAACAATAATTAAAATAGATTGACCAACTTTTCTTTTTTTTTTTTAAGCAAAAGTGGATGGGCCACTAATTGACCAACTTTTCTTATGTTTGTAATATTTTTCATTTTCATACAATAGTCATTTCACCATTCAATAATATGACTCCTTTTGTCCTATTGCTTTTGAGAATATGTGGGGAATAAAATCACTTGTTTTTTATAATAATATTTTAATAAATACATACAATTATATCTTTTTATCCTATTTCTTTTCACAATGTGTGGGTGATAAAACCACTTGATTTTTATAATAATAATTTAACTTTGACTTTCAAGGAAATCACTGATGAGTTAGTTCTTGAAGTCATTCCCACAGGTACCTCACACACCCTTAATTCTCTGTGCACCTCTAACCCATTCATGGATCTTGACCTAGCCTCTCCTTTTTTTCTAATGATGATCTTGAACTCGAGAATGATTTCCCTTCTTCTAAACGAAGAGGAAGACCATTGGGGTCCAAAAACAAAAACTCCTCTGCTAAAAAGCAAGGAGGTAATTTCTTTGTCTCAATGAATCCTAATTATGAGCCCGCGGGCGTTAATGGTTCTTCACCCCCAGATGTTTCCTCATGAATTACATTTCATGGAACATTAGGGGTCTTGAATCCCTTGATAGAAGTTCATAATCAAGCATTTTCTTGAAACTATTAATTACATTGACTTCCTGATGCCACAAGAAATCAAAACCACTCGATTCACTCTTGAATCCAATCTTAATTTTATATGGAAAGATGTTATTAAACTTGTTACTAAGCACCCTTGAGGTAGAGGTGGTGTGGCCATTCTGATTAATCCTGAATGGGAAATGTCTATTACTGGTACTGGCATATCCCCCTGTAATAGAGCCTTATGGATGACTTTTAACTTCAATAACATGTTTTTTGGCATTTGTTCATTATATGCCTCTAATGACTACAAAGAGAGATCACAGCTTTGGGGCCTGGTTGGCTTCTTTCCCTAATATACCTTGGTTTGTGGGAGGGGACTTTAATATGATCAAGAATCACGAGGATAAAGTTGGTGGCCTACACTTTAGCTAGAAAGATACTGAAAAAAATCATGGGATAGATTGAAATGAGCTAAACTTCTTTATGATCCCCTGTCTGGGAACAAGGATACCAATCCCGGGTTATGACATACATGGTAAAATTTCCAACATGGTCCCTCAAGAATCTATTCGAGACTAGACCATTTTTATGCTAACAAGAACTTCTTCTCGGTCTTGCCTGATAAACTTGGTAACTCTGTCCTTGTCACCCCCACTTCCCTCTCTGACCATCATCTGATCTCTGTCTCTATTAGATTAAATGGTTCTCCTGCCCTTATTAAAACTTCCAATCCTAAATTCATCCTTAACACTAGTCTTCTTAAGGATGAAGATATTCTTGTGGCTATCAACCTCATTAGACTCATTAACAAAAATTACTATCCTTCCATCTCTCACTCTAACCATTGGAATATGAATATTCTTGCTTGGCAAAACTTATTGAAAAATTTAGGTCAAAAGAAGGCCAAAGACTATCGGTTCACTGAGAAATTTCTTAATGCTAACCTTTTAGAGGCTGAAAATAATATCCAAGCCAATCCCTCGAATGACACGCTTATCCCCTATGTTGCTAGTGCTAAAGATGCCCTTAGACAACATCAACAGATTAAGACCAGAGGAGCCAAAATTAGATCCCAGGCACATTGGCTCCAAGCTGGTGATAGGGGGTCTAAGTTATTCTTTAAACTTATTAAGAAAAACCACTCTAATGAGACTATAGACAAAATAATTGTTGATAATCAACAGACTACATATATTGATAGCATAAAATAGGCTTTTGCCGACAATTACAAAAACCTCTTCACATTTGAGGATGCAGAGGAAGACAACACAGTCAAGACCCATTGCAGATCTCTTATCCTTAATAGGATTTCCAACATGGATGCCTCCTTTCTCAGTAAGGAGATCACTATGGAGGAAATTGAAAAGGCCATTAATACTCTTAAAGATGACAAAACTCCTAGGCTCGATGGGCTACCTGTTGAGTTCTACAAGGCTAACAAAAAATGGATTTTCAAAGATCTCCATGATATCTACATGGAGGCCTTAGCTATTCATACCTTGGGGAGCTCCATCAATAGTGGTATCATTAAGCTATTTCCTAAGGACGGGGATAAGGCCTATCACTCTGTTAAATGTTTCTTATAAGATTTTTGCCAAAATCTTGGCGATTAGACTTGAGAATATATTACCCAAATTTATGTGTTCGACTCAAACTGGATTCATCAAAGGTAGATATATTCTTGAAAATTTAATAACCAATTGGGAAGCCTTAAACTAGGCTAACAATTCTCAAAAAAACTTGGCTATGTTTCTTCTTGACTTCGAAAAGGCTTACAAAAGAGTGGAGTGGAGTTTTATCTCCATGATGTTGGAGGCCTTTGGATTTCCTACTTTCTTCTGTGATGCGGTCAAAATGTTGCTAAATGATACTTATGCCCAAGTTGATATCAATGGATCCCTATTGGAAGCCTTTCCCCTTAGCTAATCCATCAGACAAGGTTGTCCTTTGGCTCCTTCCCTCTTTTCTATTGTTGTGGATGCCCTGTTCTATATTCTTAGAGACAACACACATTCCTCCACTGTTAAGGGTATTTCCCTTTGTAATGGCTCTGACCTTATTAACTATCAGTTTGTGGATGATACTGCCATTTTTCATGAACCTACTGAAGATAACTTTGAAGCTCTGCAAAAGAAACTCAAGCTCTTTTGTACTATTCATGGGGCTCGTCTCTCTCATTCCAAATCCATATGTCTCAGATGGGATGAGAAGCCACCATCTTGGTTTAATAAATATGATTAGCAGTGGCATGGTCCTCATAGTATTGTAAGATATCTGGGCATACCTTTCTTTGTTGAACCTTCTCTCAAAGATATGTGGCTTTGGATTAAGGAGAAAATTACTAAAAATTTAAATAAATGGCACAACATATCTCTATCCCTGGCTGGTAGAGTGCAAGTCTACCAAAAATTTCTTTCATCCTACAACATTTATTATTCTTCTACCTGGATGTTCAGCAGTTACCAAATTTTAGAAATCCAAAAGGCCATAAGGAACTATCTATGGTCGGATGGCAAAGGGAACAAAAAGCTCCATGTTGTTAAATGGGATTGGTGCCATACCGATAAACTCCTTGGGGGTCTGGTTTTGAAGGACCTTAAAACTATGGGGATCGCCCTAGCTACCAAATGGATCTTTCACTCTTTGGCTGGGGATGATCCTTGGAAATTTCTTGTTAGGAGAAATATTGAAAGAGGCTTCCCCAAGAATTCTAAGTCTGGGAAAAATTTACCTGTTAATGACTTGATCTTTGGGAGCTTTCCGATTATGGTTCAAGGCTCAGATGTATTCAAATCCATTTGGAAATCCTGGAGCAAGGTCATAATTTATACTACTAACAAGTCTTTCCATGATGATAATCATCTCTTTGGTGCAAGGTCCATTTGGTGGAACTTGCATTCTTCTGGTAAGCCCCTCGCCCTCTCCCAAGGATGTTCTGCCAAGTATTGGTATAAGTTGGGCATCACTCAGTTTTCTGATCTTTTTGAACATGACAATATCATTGGTTGGGATGAGCTAAGGCTCAAATTTAACATCCCATTATCTCAAAAAAGAACTTATAATATGATCATTAAAGCCTGTAGGGATCTTCCCACTTCTTGTCATGTTGATTCTGATAGAATATTGAATACTAAATGGATGGATGTAACCATAATGAACAAAATCAAAGCCAAAAACATCTACGGTGTGATTGGTTATAATGACTCCATCATTGACCATGTTAATAATCTCTGGTACTCTAATCTTGATATCTCCTCCTGGAAGAAATACTTTGGGAAGTTATGGAAAAGCCCCATAGATCCTAATTTTAAAATGGATTTTGATTCTTAACAGACTCCCCATCAAAAAGGATTTCTCTACGACCCAATACTAAAACATTTGTAGACTTCCTGAATCTAGTAAATATTTTTTTTTTTATTGCAATTTTGCCAAAGAAATCTGGCTCATGTTTGGTATTTCTCTTCTGAGAGACATTAATATTTTTGAAATCATTACTGGACATATTGATGGGGTTAAAAAAGATACTAATTTGTTTTGGATTATTCTTTCTTCTAACATACTATGATAGATCTAGAAATGCAGGAATGAGGAAAGGTTTCAAAACAATCCCAGGATTCTTACTGAGTCTTTCAAAAGTCTCACTTATTTTAAAAAAAAATTGCAGGTGTGCATTACCATGAGGGTGGAAAAGGAAAAGTTTAAAAGACTCCTAAAGAATGGATATGCCACATTCTTCACCTTTGAGCTTAAGGATGGACATGCATGGAGGAGTCATATGGACAACTTGCAGATATTTGAGAGAACTATAAAGCAGCTCAACTTGGAACTTAAAAGGAACATCAAGAGCACTTCTGATAACATGATCCTCTTGCTCGACCAGATTCAGGAGGAGAAAAATATCATTTGGATGGAGGGCACCATGGGATGGACCGCATGGGTGGATGTGTTTGATGATCTTCTTTACTAAAGTTTTGTATCTTGTGAATGAAGTCTATAAACACTAATCTTTTGATACTCTCAGTTTGAGGTTGTGCCTCTGTTTTGTGAATTTGATGCTGTAATTTTATGGTGATCACCTTATTATCAATACAAAAAAAAAATTAACAAATATGAACAATTATTAATAATGTATATGTTAAATATAATTGCATAATTAATACTTATTAAAAATATACAATTATTAATAATAAATAGTAGAATCATTTCTATGAATAATAATAGGTGTTATGAATAATTAATAGTATAATAAGTTATTGTTACATGTCTATTATCATTATTATAATATAGATCAATTATTACATGTACAATTATATGTGGTATTATTTGATTGTTAATAGATATTCAATTGAATAATTAATGCTTATTATTATATAGTCATTAATAATAAATAGTAGAATAATTACTTTACATAATAATAGATGTTATTAATAATGAATATAATAATAAGTTATTATTATATGTTTACTATTATAATATATATTAATTAATATATCTATAATTATACGTGATACTAATTATCTAATTATTATTATATTTAATTAGTTAATTATAATATTGGTATAGCTATTATAATTGTATAGTTATTATTTTAATAGATATTCATTAAAATTAACTTAGTGACTAAAAAATATTGTATATTCATGGAGTTTTTTTGCAAAACCATTACTATATATCTAGTTTTTGTTACATACATAAATAATTATTGTATCTTTCCTTTTGAATTCCAAAAAATAGTCTGACGCAGTATCGTTTAGCCAATGGTGTACTAAAGGCAATGTTTCTATAACGCTTTTTTGGGCTCGTTTGGGTACTGGAATACCATATCCTGGATATGGTCAATTCAGGAAGATGCTGCATATTCAAGAAGATGCTTATCCTCAAAATGAAATCCGGAATATGGTCTGACCCGTTTGGTTCACCCGGAAGATGAATGAGAAGATGCATAAGGAATTT
>MU225536.1:153788-173500 GCA_018584345.1 Thuja plicata
CCTCGGAAGTCCCCATGACCCCTTTTGACACATTAGAACACTAAAGTGTGTCTGAAGGGGTCCTACGACCCCTTAGAACACACTTGAGTGTTGAAATGTGTCAAAAGGGGTCATGGGTACTTCCTAGGCATCCTAACACATGATAAGGCATACTAGGACCCCTAGGAAGTGCCCATGACCCCTTTCAACACATTAGAGCACTCAAGTGTGTCCTAAGGGGTCATACAACCCCTTGGGACACACTTGAGTGTTGAAATGTGTCAAAAGGGGTCATGGGGACTTCCTAGGGGTCCTAACGCATGATAAGGTGTACTAGGACCCCTAGGAAGTCCCCATGACCCCTTTTGACACTTTAGAACACTCAAGTGTGTCCTAAGGGGTCCTACGACCCCTTAAGACACACTTGAGTGTTGAAATGTGTCAAAAGGGATCATGGGTACTTCGTAGGGGTCCTAATGCGTGATCAGGTGTACTAGGACCCCTAGGAAGTGCCCATGACTCCTTTCGACACATTTCAACACTCAAGTGTGTCCTAAGGGATCATACAACCCCTTGGGACACACTTGAGCATTCAAGTGTGTCGAAATGGGTCATGGGGTCTTCTTGGGGGTCCTAGTATGCCTTATCATGCATTAGGACCCCTAGGAACACCCCATGACCCCTTATGACACATTAAAACACTCAAGTGTGTCGTAAGGGGTCCTACATCCCCATAGGACACACTTGAGAATTCAAAAGTGTCGAAAGGGTTCATGGGGACTTCGTAGGGGTCCTAGTATTCCTTATCATGTGTTAGGACCCCTAAGAAGTCTCCATGACCCCTTTCAACACTTTAGAACACTCAAGTGTGTTGTAAGGGGTCGTAGGACCACCTTTGGCACACTTGAGCATTCTAATGTGTGGAAAGGGGTCATGGGGACACACTTGAGCATTCTAATGTGTCCTATGACCCCTTGGGACACACTTGACCCTTAGGAATGTTAGAACTAGGGAAAAATGAAAAGAGCACTCACAAGATTGAGAGAATGCACTTGAAATGTTGAACCATCAGAAGCATAGAGCATGACATCTAGATTAGCCAATGCTTCACCTATGATTTTTTGAAGAAACCCAATCTCCTCTTCTGCACTCTTACTTTGTTTTTCTTCCTCTACACACAAGATTGCAATCTCTTTTTGCATTCTTTGAATTGTTCCCAATTGCTGTCTCAGGGCTTGGATAATTTGACCTAGTTGATTTTCTCCCTCTTCTCGCAATAATCTCATCTCTTGTCACCTATTTTTAGTAATTCCAAATTGTTTCTCACCCTCTCCCATAAGTATTTCATTTTCTTCCTTCACCTCACGAAGTTCCTATAAAAGACATGTACATGGTAATCTTCACCGTATTTAGGCAGTAAAAATTGGTAACAATTGGAGCAGTAGGAGTAGGACCCCTTGGGACACACTCGATTGTTCCAATGTGTTGAAAGGGGTCATGGGGACTTCCTAGGGGTCCTAACATGTGATAAAGTGTACTAGGACCCATAGGAAGTCCCCATAACCCCTTTTGACACATTAGAACACTCAAGTGTGTCCTAAGGGGTCCTACGACCTCTTGGGACACACTTGAGTGTTGAAATATATCAAAAGGGGTCATGGGGACTTCCTAGGGGTCCTAGTGCATGATAAGGCATACTAGGACCCCTAGGAATTCCCCATGACCCCTTTTGACACATTAGAACACTCAAGTGTGTCCTAAGGGGTCATACGACCCCTTTGGAAACACTTGATTGTTCCAATGTGTCGAAAGGGTTCATAGGAAGTTGCATGACATATCTTCCTGTAGACATGTCCACAAAATTCAAAATTCTTCATATATCGGGCCTTGCAAATCAAATTCTCACATGTCCTCTGTGATGACATTTCCTGGGACAAAGATGACTACAAATTAATTTTTCTTTGCACATTTCCTAGTACAAAAGCTCATACTTCCATTGCCATACCTCCTTAAATCATGAGATTTGGTAACAACATGTCCAGCATCATCTGGATGTTTAGGATAGTATAGTGGTATTCCATTACCAACATACCAATTATATGTAAAATGCTTTATGATATCACTCCACACTGGAGAATTTTCTGAGACTAGCTTGGCATTTCCAAAGACATATAGACCAATTCTAGCCCTGAAAAGGGCAACACAAGTTCTGTTTGGAATTTTAAGAAATCCTATATTTTCTAATGTTTTTACATTCAAATTAGGAATTCAATGTTTCTTATACCAAAGAAAACAATATGATATCAACTCTCTTGTCCCTGGTCAAGAGTACATTTGCTAAGAATTGAGCTCTAAGTTCTAGATCCTAACCTTGCTAGAATTTTCTCGTATTCATATATTCCCTCCAAAAATTGATCCAGAGCTTTGTTAGTAAAGCACACTATGAGAATGGGACCAGATGAATTTGAAATCTTATGAAGCAAAGCCTTTATAATTTGCAACCCGGTAAATGTTTTTCGAGTGCTAGGAGGGCCATGAATAATGGCCAATTTTTTGATGAGCTCATGATTAATGGCCACCTCCTGACTATCATCAATAGAATCACATTTGCAAACTTGTTTCCAATCAAAATTACATTGAACCTAAGCTATTTTGGCTTTCAGATAAACTAACTAATCTATAAAAAAAATATTGAATGGAAGACCAAATTCTAAAACATCTTTACCTCCTCTCATCCCCACATATTGAACAGAGTTATAAACCTAGAAATCAGAGGACCCTTTCTGCTCAACAAACTCCCATTTTTTCTTGTAACTACCTCTAATTTGGTTCACACACTCCTGATAAGCTTCAAGTAAATCTTCTCTTATAACCCTGAACTAGGTGTGTAAATAATTACATATACATTCTCATATGGCTCTGCAGTTCTCTATTTATAGGAATACAAGATTCTCCATCTGCGCCTTCATTTTGCAAGAGTTCTATGGCAGGAGGTAATATATGGGTTGAGAGAGAGAGAGAGAGTTCCTACTCCCTCTCTATAGTTCATACTCTCTCTCCTAAGTATTATTGTTATATTATAAATATTAATAAATAATTAATACTAATATTATACTATTATAAAATAGAGAAATAAATAATAATATAATACTAATATTTAAATAATTACACAATACTAATATTTAAATAATTATATAATACTAATGCTATTACCATCTAATATTAATATTAAAACAAATGAAATTTATAATATATAAACTAAACTCATAAACTTGAAAATTTGAAAAAACTTGAATCATAAAATTTTGAAATCAAAATGTTGTATTTGGGCGGGAGATATTGGATATACGATAATATCGTATATACGATAATATCGGATATACGATTAGGCTTGGTAGTTGCTTTGGGTTTTGGCTTTCCAATGCCAAATGTGGTTGGTCAACCCAAATGACGTGTTCACCATATTTCCTCTGATCTATAGACTTAGACAATGTAGCTGATGACCTTTTTTTCACCCAAAATTGATGAAACAAAAAGGGTTTCTTAAAGATGTTATCAGCTTTCCATCAATATAATTACTGTCAAAAATTGAGTTCAGTAAGTAATTATTACTTATTTTCTAGTTGAGATATCTCTAAAGTCCTGATTGACATACTGATTGAAAAAAAACCATAAATTTCAAATGGTTTAACCTTTTTGAAATATGAAACATGTGTCACATTCTATGCTTCACCTACTATAAGAAAAAAAAAGTTTGCAATTTTGTAAAGTTTAGAATTAATTAAGGTGGTCAGACACGAGATTTTTTTTATTTTGAATAAGTTGTAGCATAAAATTCATAATTAATTATTTATTTGGTAAAAAATAACACAAAAATATGCATCACATCCGGGCATGAGTCTACTACTTATATTTAGAATGTTGGAAAATATATCATCATTTGATTGTGATTAAGGTGGTCAGACATACACTTAATTTTTATCTTTTTCCTGAAATTTTTGTACTACTGCATTTGATCCAAGTGGATATTTCACTAAAAAATAAAGTGTTCCAAATGCTCCAAAAATCAATGCCATGTCGAAGTGCTCGTCGATACGAATCTAATGCAACTTGAATAGAGTCAAACAGAGTCCGTGTGTAGAAGTTATGGCCAGTCAAAGTTGCAAAAGAAAAATGTTGACTTGATGATGTCAGCAAGTACAATCAAAATGAGATGCTAACATGGCAGGTGACATGGCACTGGTAGTGATGTGGTAGAGTGCACAATTGGCATAATCTGGATGTGACACTTTTCATCCTATGGAAAGTTTATTGTGTCATGCGGCCCAATGATTGTACGCCACGTGGCACCAAATGGTCTTCAACAAAAGCACTTTGCAAGTTGGGGGATTCAAACCCCTGACCTCTCCTCTACAATTATTCCTACTAACCAATGGGCCACATTAGCTATTTGAAATAATTATGGCGCTTAGTCTATTTAAATTGACTCATCCACCTCAAGTAGACCAAAGAAATGAAGTCGTGGAGAGGCTTCGAACCCACGACGCCTAATTAATCACTCATGCTTCCGACCATTGGGACAATGGATTTGATGGCGTAAGTAGTGGGAATGATAACTATTTAGTAAGTGGATCACTCGCCAAGGAAGAAATGTGGGGCCCAAGCCCCCTATTCATGGAGATAAATCAATCCAAAAATAAACCAAGAGAAAAATATATAATTTGTTCTAACAAATCAACTTTTAAATTTAGACAAAGTCTAAATTTTATTCCATTGAAATTCATTAGTGGATTTACGAGTTGAAAATAAACCTCTGTTAATAGTTTCTCATCTGACTACAATTAAGGGGAGGCCTTTATTTTTTTAGTTGGCTTATTTCGAGAGTGATTGGGTTATTTTTGGAGGATATGGGTGATATTGTAAATCATATGGTTATTAACCATATTTGGTAATTTTTGTGTATAAAAAGGGGGCAAAATGGGAGATGAGGGACTGGATTTTTAGTGGTGATTTTGGAGGAAAAATCATGAGAGAATTTTAGAGTTGGAATTAGGACTTTGATAGTGAATTTTTTCCTTATGCATTTGGAGCTTGTAGTCAAGCTTGTTGCATGTGAAAAGGAGGTTTTTCTTTTGTAATTCATTATCGTCCGAGGAGATGTGGATCTTGTAATAGTTTGAAGACCTTTGTAACCATTTTCTAGAGCAGAATCAAGGATCGGCCACTCCATTGGAGGAACCTGGAGACATAGCCAATTGATGAACCCTGTTATCAACTTGTGTTTTATCTTCTCTCTTCTCTCTCCCTTCTGTTCAATTTACCATTATTTAATTATTATGTTTATAAAAGCATTTTAATTACATTTTGAAGACCTTCATTTAATTGGGATAAAAAGTTATTATTCATGTGTAATAGTCCTAGATCCTAACATCAGATCAAGTGGTATTAGAGATTTTGTTGTGACTAGTGTTTGCAGTGGTGAATGATAATGAGAGCCAAGAGCCAACGAGGTGAAGGCATACTTGTATAGTATAATCCTGAGATCGGGAAACAAAGGATCTTTCTGCCAAAAATGTCAGAGATTGCAACCGAACGTGAATCTATAGAGATTGATGAAAGAGACTTTCGAAAAGCCTTCCTTGAAATGAAGGCCATGGTGGAGGTACTATATAGAGAAAGGCAAGAGCGGAAGAAATTTGAAGGAGGCACTGGTCCATCGGGGCATGAAGATTATGGAGAATGTTTATAAGAGGAAACAACCAGGAGGTGGTGATTCACCACCAAAAACTCCTCCATCTCCTCCTTCTCCTTCTTCCCCTTCTTCTTCTTCTATTTCTGTTAATCCTTTTAAGAGTACATCTAAGCCTATTGTAAAATTGGATGTAAAATTTGAATTGCCTAAATACCGTGGGGAGATTAATGCTGAAAAATTAGATGACTAGGTACAACAGGTAGAGGTCTATTGTAGGATACAAGGCCTACTAGAAGATGCCTCTAGGATTTAGTTAGCCACTCTCTGGTTGGGAGGTACAACTCTCAGCTGGTGGGAGAGTAGGACTAGAGAGGAGCTTTCTCACCATGGTAATGTTGGTATGACTTGGATGGAATTTTTTTCTGCTCTCAAGAAACAATTTTACCCTTTAGGTCATATGCAACAAATGACAATGAATTGGCAAACCTTTAGGCAAGGTAAAGGTCAATCTGTCCAAGATTACACACATGAGTTCAGGAAAAAGGCTATTGCTTTGAATGTCCCATTGTATACTCAAGATACTTTAGTAAATTACATAGGTGTTTTTCATTCCTACCTTAAACACACCATACTAATGTTGAATCCTAGTAATCTGGATCAAGTATGTGTCCAAGCCACTCATTTAGAGTCTGGTGGTAAGAATGTATTTAGTAATAATTTTGTATAGAAATCACCTAAGCTTGAAGATACATGTAAATAAAATAAGATAGCTACAATTAAGAAGGAGTTCACATGCTCTCATTATGATAGGAAAGGTCATGATGAAGAACACTGCTAGAAATTGCATCCAGAGTTGAAACCAAAGTGGGCTCAGAAACAAAAAGGTAAGGCGAATGCCACAAATGTTGTTATCTATTTTGGTTCAGAATCAGGGGATGAAACTAAGATAACAACAATGGGTTTGAAAGGTAAGGCTCCTATTGCCAGTGTTTCCTTTAATAGTTGTGCTTCTACTTCTCAAGTAAATGATGTCCCTAAAGATAGGAAAAGAAATGAGCTTTTTCATATAAGGGTTGTTGCTAAGCATACCAAAATTGATGCACTCATAGATAGTGGATCTCAAGTTAACTTAATTTTTGAAGATGTTGTAAGGAACTTGGGATTGAAAACTACACAACATAAGAGACCTTATCTACTAGGTTGGGTTTGTGAAGATAATAAGTTTCAAATAACAAGGCAATTCACTTTGAGATTCACAATCACAAATAAGTTTGTTGATGAGGTACAGTTTGATGTGGTTCCACTAGATATTTGTGGAATAGTGTTGGGTAGCCCTTATTTATATGATGGAAAGGCTATTTTCTATAGGGAATTGAATCATTATCATTTGTTTAAAGATGGCATTGAATATATTGTACATTCTCACTAGATTAAGACTGGTCGTTCTTTTGCAAAATAGGGAAATTGAAGAGGGTGATTAATGCAAGTAAAGATTTGACTCTTATGTCTATCAATACAGGTGCTTCTGGGTAGGGCATTGAGGTAGCCAAGGTTACTAATGCATAGATGTTACAGGATACACCAACTGTACGGCTTGTGGAGACAAATAATGAAAGCATTGATGGTCTAGATATTCAACCTATGGTTGAAAGTTTGGATGTTCCCTTGGGTAAAACTATTCATGTTGTGAAAGATCGATATATTGTTGATTTATTCTCTTTTGTATTTGCATTATTGTTGAGCATGATACTAGTCAATGGTTGTTGGTTAGTGGCTATGAAAGTTGATGTAGATGCTTATGGAAGTGATAGAATGATGTACATGTTCAACAATGTTGTTGTATTCTTGATTGCAGTTGTGAGTCAGGTATATAGGTGTACAGTTGATACGGGACAAATGGGGAGTCCAAGCCCTCACTTAATGTCTGAATAAATGCCACTTTTGGAGGTCCAAAATTTCTTCAGTGGGGAGGTGTGATCCAGGTGGATATTTCACTAAAAAATAAAGTGTTCCAAATTCTCTAGAAATCAACACCATGTCAAATAGCTCATCGATATGAATCCAACGCAACTTGAACAGAGTCAAATGGAGTCCGTGTGTAGAAGTTATGGCCAGTCAAAGTTGCAAAAGAAAAATGTTGACTTGATGATGTCAGCAAGTACAATCAGAATGAGATGTTGATGTGGCATGTGACATGGCATTGGTAGTGATGTGGTAGAGTGCATGATTGGCATAATGTGGATGTGACACTTGTCATCCTATGGCAAGTTTATTGTGTCATGTGGCCCAAACCAAACGGTCTTCAACAAAAGCACTTTGCAGTTGGGGGATTCGAACCCTTGACCTCTCCTCTACAATTATTCCTACTAACCAATGTGCCACATTAGCTATTTGAAATAATTATGGCATTTACTCTATTTAAATTGACTTGTCTGCCTCAAGTAGACCAAAGAAATGAAGTCGCGGAGAGGTTTCAAACCCATGATGCCTAATCAATCACTCATGCCTCCAACCATTGGGACAGCAGATTTGATGGTGTAAGTAGCGGGAATGATAACTATTTAGTAAGTGGATCACTCACCAAGGAATAAATATGGGGCCCAAGCCCCCTATTCATGGAGATAAATCAATCCAAAAATAAACCAAGAATGAAATATATAATTTGTTTTAACAAATCAACTTATAAATTTAGACAAAGTCTAAATTTTATTCCATTGAAATTAATTAGTGAATTTACGAGTTGAAAATAAACCTCTCTTAATAGTTTCTCATCTGACTAAAATTAAGGGGAGGCCTTTGTTTTTTTAGTTGGTTTATTTGGAGAGTGATTGGGTTATTTTTGGAGGATATGGGTGATATTGTAAATCATATGGTTATTAACCATATTTGGTAATTTTTGTGTATAAAAAGGGGGAAAAATGGGAGATGAGGGACTGGATTTTTAGTGGTGATCTTGGAGGAAAAATCGTGAGAGAATTTTAGAGTTGGATTTAGGACTTTGATAGTGAATTTTGTCCTTATGCATTTGGAGCTTGTAGTCAAGCTTGTTGCATGTGAAAAGGAGGCTTTTCTTTTGTAATTCATTATCATCTAAGGAGATGCAGATCTTATAACAGGTTGAAGACCTTTGTAACCATTTTCTAGAGGAAAATCAAGGATCAACCACTCCATTGGATGGACCCAGAGACATAGCCAATTAGAAAACTTCGTTATCAACTTGTGTTTTGTCTTCTCTCTTCTCTCTCCCTTGTGTTCAATTTACCATTATTTAATTATTATGTTTATAAAAGCATTTTAATTACATTTTGAAGACCTTCATTTAATTGGGATAAAAATTTATTATTCACGTGTAACAGTCCTAGATCCTAACATCAGATCAGCATTGAAATCTAAAATATTGAAGTATTAGATTAATTTTTTTTTAGACAAGGGCTAGTAGTTTAGAAACTACATTCAATTTCCTAAATATTATGTTCTTACAAAATTTTCACATAAGGTTGATAAGATGTTCAAATTTTTATGTCAAGTTGACTAACCCTAATTTCCTAAATTTTCACTGCCACTTAAGGCCATAGCTTGGTATACCATGATCCTGCACATACCCCTTCATAGGACTAATCCAGTTGTTTATTAATCATGATGTTTTATCCTGAGAAAAATCCCAGAACAAGAAACTCACAGATGTTAAGTTTGTACATTGGTCTCATCATGGGCATGGTTGACAGTCCCATCTCTCCTTTGATTAGCAAGAAATTCTTTGATTTTTTTGGTGCACTGCTCAAACATCATATAGCATCAGTCCTGATAATTAAGGCATAAATTATCCATGATATCTACAACACTGTTTCCTTCCCTCATGGTGTGGCGAATCTCAAAGTTATTGAAGGTGGAGAAAGTTCTTTTACAATCCTGCAGAATACTCAACACGTCCTAAGGGAAACCATCATTCCCTTTTAGGTAATCCATTATTAGCTTAGAGTCTCCCTCAAGGATTATATAGTCATAGTAAAACTCATTTAGATGTTTTATGCCATGCTAATTATCAATTGCATCTGCCCTATTATTAGATCCAATTTCCATATTTTTGAAAAAATCTTCAATTAGAATGCCCTTCCAATTTATAATAACTCCACTAGAAATAGAGTGCCTAGGTTTGCCTTTAGCACATCTATCCACAATACATTTAATCTATCCCTATTGCAGCGGTATCCATCTAGTAAGTTTTCACCTCATAAAACTAGCCCAATTTATATTTAGGAGGTCCTTCTAAATTCCCCATTTCTATTTAACCCTTATCTCCAGAAGAGTAGGGATGATTTTTCCTTTTCCAAAGGTGACAACATTAATGTTTTCCTTTATCTGTTAGTTGATTATTTGGAATAGGATAGTGTTGTTTCTTGATTCATCCCTAAAAATTCTATTGTTTGGTTCCTTACAAATATTCCAAATGAGAAAGGGGGGAATATGAGATCATAAGTTTCTAATAATATGGTGATCTAAGGGGTAGGAACTCCATTGGTTAATGAATAATCTTATAGAATATTGCATCACCCTGTTGGTTTCTTTTTATGTTGCAATAAAAACAACAATAACCTCTTCCTCTTATGACTGTTTTATAGAGGAGCCACCTCCAAATATTTGTTCATGCAAGAAAAGGACCAACTAACAAGCACTCTCTTAATACTTCTACTCTTTAGGTCCTGCTAAACTAAGGTGGGGATACCCTGTAATACCTTATGATATATCTAATATGGTACTATCAATAATTAATCTTACAATGACTCAACATAACTGGGAGATACTAGATAATTGGATAATTACCCGTTGAACATCAACCATGAAATGGAGAATGAGATAGGAATTCATAGAAAACTTACACAAATGTAGACTTAATGGATTTTTAATTTTTTCTTATAGGAAAACACAGCCAATGTGCAACTAGATGTGAAATAATACAAAACTTATCAGCTTTAGATCAGTGCTTTATCCAGTGGGATATATTCTGACCTAGATATAGTATACTGAAATTAATATTCACCAAAGATTTCAAATCATAATAAAACTATCCCAAACCCCTACTACTAATAGAATCCTAGCATGTGTCAAATGAATATATGCATTAATCAGAGCCTAATTTCATTTGATCCTAGATCAGAACTCTCAAATAAGTACATAAACACAGAGAAAACTATGCTAATGAATCAAAAAATTCATAACTCACAAGACACATAACACAGGAGTGATTAGAATTTGAATCTTTGTATTAAACTTAGAAAATATTATTCCAGTATACAAAAAGTACTCAGAGATAACCTCTTCAATAAAGTGCAAAAGATCTCTCAACTTTATTTCTGACTTCTTACACTATCTAGTACAAATTATACTATCTTTCCCCTCTTGACTTAAAACTTTACAAATTATTTACAATACAAATTTTCCAGACCTTTCCAATGATCTTGGGAATCCTTTTATAGAGTAGGATTTCAACAAGCTACATATCATTTGGAATAAGGACAAAATTAATGAATCAATAAAAAGACAAAATAGCTAATGAAGTGATAACCACTTTTACAATAGATATTTAATATATTTTGCCTTCTAACTGCCTTGTACTTGTAACTGCTTCAAGGTTGTTCAGATGGAGCCACTGGAGTCTGTTGTGCTTGATATTGGTGATGTAGGATCTTCATCTTTACCTATATCATCCAATCTATTAGGCCTCATTGTCCACTTGCATGTAGTCACCTTCTCTTGGATCAACTATAGTATACATTTCCTTCCAAGAGGTATACACCTCATCACTCGGCCATGAGAAGCTAAGGACCTCATCCTTTCTGTTGTTAATCTCCTTCCCATTAACACTTGCCTTTTCAATCTCTTCTGACCAATATTCAAAAAATGCTCTAGCTTTATCGACTATCTCAACTTTTTGAACAAACTACAGTTGTACTTTCCAAGGTAATTATGCTATTTGTTCTTACTTCCAGTGCCTCATTCATTTTCCCGTGCCATAGTGCTTCATCTTTTATATACCCATTCTTCTTACAAATATTTGGAAACATCTCATACCGGTCCTTTGAATATTCCTTTCTCAAAGCCATTAATTTCATGATGACGATGCCCCTTCTTATATCCATGTCCATCAGTAGTTTGACACATTTTTGAGTACTAGTTAAGACACTGTCCACATTGTTTTCTTCTTTGCATATGGTATGGAAGAATTTCACTTTTCCTCTTTTTCCCTTCCATTTGTTCACCATTTGATCCCATTTATCCTTTTCTGCATTATATTCATTCAATATGTTAACAAATTTCTTCCCCTATGAATAAATTGCAATATGAACTAATTCATGAGTACAATGCATGAGGGTGTTGTGTATTTTGTCTGCATATTTTTGTTTCACCCATGCCTCTGCTTCTTTGAAAGATATAGATTGTTCATCCCATTCCTTTTTGGATTTTTCCAATTCAGTTCTTTCAACAAGTAACCTTGCTTTTTCTTGTTCAAATTATTCTTGTGTTGTAAGGTTTGATGGTGCAGGACAAGGAGGGTAAGTTATGACTGGGCTTGATAATGATGGCTGATGAGGATCTTGTTTGATCATCCTCTGAGGGAAAAACTAAACTATTTGTTTACCCTCAATGAAGGCAAACCTATTGTCCTTCTCAATAGATTTGATCTTCTCCTCATTATAAGCCTTCATGACAATGTCATACTTTTCCATTAGGCTCTTGAATGCATCTTCTTATTTCTTGTCCACCTTTAAACTCAATTTTTCTTTTTCCATAGTGAGGTTAGCTGCTTCCACACCTGATGTATCTGATACTCTTCTCATGATAAGGCTACCTTAATGTTCAGCCTGATTATCTTAACTAGATACCTTATGTCTCTTTCTTTTTATATGCCACATAACAAGGGCAGCATGATCTTCACTAAATTTTACTCCCTTATATGCTTGTCTTGCTTCTATCTCAGTAGTATGGACAATCTTTGTCTCCTTTCTCACAGCATCAAAAACAATAGCATCTGCAAGATCCCACTCTGGAAGTATCAATACCCCTTCCTTCTTAACCAGTTCCCTTCCTTCCTCAAGATTTCTCTTTCCAAATTTGGATATCATTTCTGTTTTGTTTCATTTTCAATTTCTTCCTCACTCCTTGTAGGTTGTTCCTTATGTTTTTTTTGGAACTTCTCCTTGAACTCATTCATGTGGATTCTCCATAAAAACTATAAAAATGCCCTAGCCTTGACAAATTATCATCAGAGAGAAACTCATTACTGGCATGTTGTGTCAAGGGGTCCAATTCCTTTCCAACATATTCTGCAATAGTCAGATCCAATGAAGCATGCTTTGGAACCTCAGGCATCCCTTCCTATAATTATTGGGTTGTGACAAAAATTTGTCCAGCATCTCCCATTTGTAACAATTGTTTGGCTACAGCTTGTTCACCAATATAGAGTGGAGATTGGGAAGGATAGTATACATTAGCCTGTTGTTGTTGCTATTCTTCTTCTATCCTCTACCTCTTTGGGGATGGAAATGACTTAGGGTTTTGGTCTAATGGCCTTTTTCCCTTTAGATCTAGGGTTTTCTCAGCTTGTGGCAAGGTTGTACTATACCCTCTTCTTCGATATACCATATATTTTCCCAAGGGAACATTTCTCATAGGAGCTATCTTGCTCATTGTTTCTTTAGCTCTTTTTGGATCTATTTGTACAATGCTAGCCCTTATCTGATTTAATGCTTGCATAATGTCTTTAAACATGTCCATTACAAATTCTATCTTTTTAGCCCAAGGCTGAAAAATCCCTTAATAGGTCATACAACTTATCAAAATGCTGCACAAAATTCAGGCTCTTCTTGTATGCCAACCATTTTTCCTATTTTATTTCTTTCTCTATCAGATCAAATTCATTTATGATTATATCCTTAGAGAAATTGAATTAGTGGTTCAGTACTAGGCATTTTTTCTTCTCCTTGAACATATCTTTAATAAAATCTTTAGGATCAACACATCTTGACACTGCAGTACTCAAATGATAAGGAGCCACATATGCATCTAGGTGTTTCCACCCCCCCTTTCTAATAATGAACTGATGGGCTATTGTGATTGTGGGAAAAATATTTCCTTTTCCTCTTCATGTTAAAGCTTACTCCTGCAGACCTCCAATTTGCCTTATTATTTGTGCCAACCCTAACTTGACAGGTACTCTGTAAGGTAATATATTTGGGATTCCCCTGAAACCATAAATTTAGAAAACTATTGACACTGGATAGAGAATAACACTCCCCAATTATGCACTATTTTTAATTCTTGACTATATTCTTTAGACCTCAATAATTGCAAAAGTGTTAAAGGCAATATGGGATCATCAGCTAGTAATAATGCCCTAATTTTAGCAGTAAAACATCTATCAAAATTAATATAATTTTCTTCTTTGTTATCCCATGACATGTCTACATTCCAGAACTATACTGGCATATCTTCATCATCTTTTACCTTTGTCAACTCCATATCCTTCTCAAAATAATCTTCCCCTTTGAATAGAAACATATGCATTAGCAGAGAATGCCATATAAAAGGCCTAGTCACCTTTTTGTCTTGGATGCCCATCAATACTTTATATATTAAGTCTTCAATATATGGAGGAAAATCAAAACTTATAGCCAAATTAGGATGCAAAATCTGTACCATCATGAACATATAATGGATTGACATTTCCTTTTCTTCATCATCCCCACAGATCTCACATAAAGCCCTATATACTCCTCTGGCCTTTGGGGTAAACTAATCTAACTTGAAAGGTTCCTTTGTATTTGGCCCTACCATGATCAAATCCACAATTTTGTTGAAATATTCTTTTAAGGGTCCATTTCTCAAATAATCCTTCTGTGCTTGATACAATTCTGTAAATTCTTTGAAATTAATTTTATCCACGGGGGTATCCTCTTCACTCAACTTGAAGACTTCCCTGATTTCCTCTGCAGTTATCCTAACCATGATTTGGTCATTCTTATCTCTGACTACCCTGGATATTTTTTCATATTTGTCAGCTATTTTCATAAGCATATCGATATCCATGAAAACCCTAGTCACTACTAACTTTCCCACATCAAACTGTCACACATTACTATTGGGAGCAAAGCATTTCTCTAGCTAAAAAGTACTATGAACAAAGCCAAACTAGTCATTCCTATATTTTCATCCCTAGACCACTATCCCAAATCATATAGACCTTCACCAATTTTTAAACATGGACTTTTAGGGACCATTTCTTTGATGTTTGTCAAATCATTTGTTGACCTAGTCAATTGTTGCAATAGGTCATCACATACATTTGTGTCTTTATAATTTATGTGGCCCTTAAAATCTCTCCTAGGAAGCATCTTGAAATTAGGATCTTTGTAATCTAATGGTTCAACAAATTTTTCACAAAATCTAGTGACTACAAACCCTAATAATTCTTCATATTTTAAAATTCAGAGAAAACTTGCATCAGAAATTAACATGATCTGCAAACAGCCTGGGAGTTAAAACGCGATCACTGCAGCTTTGTTTTGCTCCACAAATTTGACAATTATGAAAAGAAAGAGTTGAATGATCTATCACATAACAATCCCATCATCCTTGAGCATTAAATTTTAACTATGGAAAATACGCGTTCACCATTACTTCGTTTGAGTTCAAACTCTCGCGGCTAACGGTTTAAAATTGCTAAAATAAATCCTTTGAAATATGACCATTTTTCCTGACATCTTTTCTTCATGTCGGATGGATCACAACAAGTCTTTTACAATGTTCATATTCATGGACATGTGTCACTATGACACAATCCCTTAAACATTACCCTTCAGGCACTTTCCATCTGAGGCTTTGCGCACATTGTTAGATCTTTTTGAAGATGCTAACAATTTATCTTACTTAACGCTGACAGAGGGTCCCAATACTTAGGATACACATCAAAACCAAGCATTCCCTTGATGACTAAAGTTATATCACTTTATTCTCCAGGCTTTATGCCATCCATCAGATCTTGTATGATTTTTACTACCTTTAACAAATCTTTATGACCCGCAGTTTTGATCTATAGGGACACGTGGAAACACCTCGCAATGCCTTAATGGCTAAAGTCATCTCATCTTTTATTGGAGGCTTTGTGCCAACCATCGGATCTTCCTTAAATTTACATATCTTTACCCAACTGGATTTATATTAACCACGGTCTTCAACTTGCTTGGACGGAAACACGTCACAATAACGCAATCCCTTAAAGATTATCCTTCAGTCGTCTTCTCATTGCAGGTTAACACCAGTTGTTGGATCTTTCCGGAGATACTGTTTATTTAGTGAATCTTCAATTACCCCGCTGGACCCACTGGACACCACATGGCAATATGACGCTTTCCCTTAATGGCTATTGTATTTGCATCTTTATCATAAGCCTTTGCACCAACCATCAGATAAGATCTGATGTATGCTTCATTTAACTTCATCTGTTCATTCATGCTTGTGCCCACTGAGGACATGCATCACCACAACACAATCCATTGAAGTTAACTCACCTGCATCTTTGATATGAAGGTAATGCGTGAGCCGTTGGATTTAAAATCATCTACGAATATCCTTTGATATGTATCTCCACTGTAGCCGGTCTTGCCAAAGACATGTGGAATCATGGTGCATTGCATTGATGCTTAGATTTTGGTCATTTTCTCATCCTAAGAATGCGTGAACCATTGGATGAAAAGACATTAGCTTGACAGATAATAGTTTAATAAAATCTTGCAGACTTTGGACATAGGAAATAATAAAAGACCACGACATTAGGAAAATGACAATCTATTGAACATGAACATATTTTAAAAGAACACATGCAAGACACATGACTTAAGTGGAAAAAAGTAACACATAATTATAAACCACTTCAATGCTTAGGGTTTTAGGACCAAACTTTACACTTTGAGACATGGAAACAAGGGTTTTTCAAGTATCCTCATAAGACTCTTTCCAAAAATAGACCAAGGACTCATTGTTTGAAAAAAATTTAAACAGACCTAATAGTGGCTCTTTCTGGGGATTAATACCTCCTATAGGTGTTACAAGAATGCAGAATCTCAGGGGGAGCAGACCAACCTACTGGAAAACAAAACTACTCACACAATAGGAAAGAAAACTAAACTAAGGCAAAAAGAACACACTTGCAGAAACACACTATATACACAATCCTAATGTTCATGGATAATTAGACTTCAGGAGAAGTATAACTTCAAGAAATATCCATGAACTGGTAGTTCTAAAATGATTCCAGTATGATATTTTAATAAATATGAATTTTTCCCATACCTTACATGGACAATATAAGGTCCCAATCAAATTGGTTCAAATTTTCCATGCTTTCCTTTGTCTTCCAATCTGGAATTCCACATGAGAACATAATCTCACACATCAAATTGTCTTGAGACTGCCTTCTTATCATACAAGTTCTTCACCTGCAATTGAAGCTTAGCATTTTTCATCAAAGCCTCCCTCCTAGTGTCATCTAATTCCACCTAGTCATCAATCCTCAATTTCATATCATTATCAATATCATCATCATAGATTTGAACAAACTTGTACATCTGCATCAGATTATTTTAGGGAAATATTGCTTGGATCCCATAGAATAGATCAAAAGATGCACATCCTATGGCCCTTTTAGAAGTCACCCTGTCTACCCAGACAACCAATATTAACTTTGAATCTGAGACCTTCTTGTTTGTATCTAGAATTCTTTTAATAAACTTGAGGAGGCTCTTATTAGTGGAATCAGCTTGGCCATTTCCTTGTGGGTGCTAAGGTGCAAAGTAAGATGTTTGAATACCATATTCAACACAAAAATTGATATATTCATCAGATTTAAAACACATGGAATTATCTGATATTATCTTCTCTGGGCACCTAAATCTAGTAATTATGTTCTTCATTAAAAAATCAATTACTACTTTACTATTTCTCTCTTAGTGGGGATTGCTTCAACCCACTTAGTAAAGTAGTCAGTAGCTACAATGATCCATGAATGTCCACCACTGGACTTAGTAGCTATCTCTCCTATAAAATCAATACCCCATTGCTGAAAAGGGGCTTGAACTTCCACTGGTGTAAGGGGTACATTACCTGATAATTTTAGCTTACCAAAGAAACATTGGCAAGAATCACATTTCTTAACCAGTTGATGAGCATCCTTGAAGATACTCGACCACTAAAATCCTTCTCTTAAAATATTATGTGCAGTAGTCTTGGCCATATAATGGCCACCACACACTCCATTATGCATCTCTTGCAGGATCCTGTCTGCTTGTTCTTTATCAATAAATTTTAGTAAAATTCCTTTAGGGTTCCTCCACCCAAGCTCATCTCTGATCAGGGATAAAAGGATTTCTTGTAATTTTAATTTTCTTTTCTTATTCTCATCCATGCCTTGTGGACAGTTCATTCTTTGCAAATAATAAATAATGTTAGTGTACCAGTCACAATGGTCAAGGTTAGAGATGAAAGGTCTATGTTCTTCTTCTAGTGTATTGATGTGAGTAGCATCGTTTGCACTAGCCATCAATTTGGCCAAACCCATACCTCTGACCAACTTAGTGATTTGGATTTCTATATTAAACTCTTGAATCCTATTGATCCATCTACATCTTTTTCTTGACACCTCTTGTTGAGTAAAAATGTCCTTAACTGCTGCCGAGGGGACATAGGCCACTACTATAGAACCTATTAAATAACATCTAAAATCTTTCATAGCCTTCAACAATGTATAGGCCTACTTCTCAGTTATATCATATTTGAGCTTTGCAGCCTGTAATGATTTACTAAAAAATGTAATAGGTTGGTCCAACCCCTCCTTATTTTTCTATAACAACACAACAACAATAGTATGACAAGATGCAAATGAAAAAATATTCATGGGATTTGAATAATCAGAAGTTCTCAAGAAAGGGGTATCTTTGATAGCTTTCTTAATCTCTTGAAAAGATTGGGTAGTGTCCCCATCCCATTCCATTTTAGCATCCTTCTTCAACATCTTTGAAATTGGTCTACTTTTTTCAGCAAAGTTAGTCACAAATCTTCTGAGAAAAGTTACCTGTCTGAAGAAGGATTGAATTCCCTTAACATTTCTTGGTATGGGCACTCTTTCAATGGTAGCTACCCTATCTGGGTCAATCCTAACCCCTTCCTTTGAAACAATGTGCCCCAATAATTTACCTTCTATTAATCCAAAAATGCATTTCTTGGGATTCAGAGAAATCCCAAATTCTAAGGCTCTTTCAAAAATCTTTTCCAGGTGCTCACAATGTTGTTCTTCCTTTTTTGAATAAGCTATGAGATCATCCTGATAGGCCTCAAGAAATTTTTGTAGGAAGTCTGAGAATGCAACATCCATGGCCCTCTAGAAAGTAGCCCCAACATTCATTAAACTGAAAGGCATCCTCACATATACATATGTTCCCCATGGTGTGGTAAAAGCAGTCTTAAACTGCTCTAACTCTTTGACCATAATCTTGTTATACCGAGCGAATCCATCCATCATGTACATGAGTTCACATCTAGTGACTCTCTATAGCATATTCTCCATATTGGGGAGAGAATAGTTGTCTTTTAAGGAAGATATATTCAATTTTCTAAAATCCACACACAGCCTGATATCCCCATTCTTTTTCCTAACAGGGACTAAATTTGAAACCCAGGACGAGTGCCTAATGGACTTAATTATCCCAGGATCTTTCATTTTCTTCAATTCCTGCTCTATCTTGGGCCTTAGGGTGGGATTTATGGGCCTTTTCTTTTTCCTAAAGGGTTTGGCATCTTCCTTCAATGTGATTTCATGTTGAAACAACTCCTCATTATATGCCTTTAGGCCCCGTTTGTTTCGCTGAATTGGAATTGAGTCAAAACCTTATTATCACAAAACCAGGTTTTGAAATCTCGGTTTTGCATCTTCGGGTTATAATTTGGACCGTTTGGTTGACCTGGAAGATGGATTAGTCAATCCATCTTCTGC
>MU225536.1:187751-198733 GCA_018584345.1 Thuja plicata
TTAATAAAATGGCATCATTGATCATGGCACTCCATATAGTCTAGGAACACACTGAAACAAACAACTGCTGTTAAGAGACTCTAAACAGCTCAAACACAATTCCTTCTTTTTTTTGGAAAAGGTAAAATGTACCTTTAACAGAGAAAACTGTTGTCGTTGAAACACAGGGCGACAATAAATCTCTGGATCTCGAGGTTGCAGATGAATGGCAATGCAATAGAACTCAAATCATTTAAGAGAAAGA
Organism: Thuja plicata; assembly: GCA_018584345.1. Classification (NCBI taxonomy): domain Eukaryota; kingdom Viridiplantae; phylum Streptophyta; class Pinopsida; order Cupressales; family Cupressaceae; genus Thuja; species Thuja plicata. The sequence goes on from MU225536.1 coordinate 187,996, forward strand.
AAAATTTTTAGGCCACATTAATAACGGACTTATTATCGACAAAGCCTGGACATTTACAATGGTTTTAACGCACCTTTACATTTCATTTTTTGGGCTTCTTACTGGGTACGCGATGAAGGTAAGTAGATTAGGTCAACCACTACAAACACACTGCAAACCCTCGCAAACCACCATGTATGCTTCCCTCACGGTTTCAAACACTGCAAACCCTACCCTTGCAAACCACCATGTATGCTTCCCTCACGGTTTCAACCACTGCAAACCCATTTGTTTCACAGAATTGGGGCGGCTTCAAACACTGTATTATTCGCAAACACTGCAAACCTCAAACCTTGCTTTACAAAACCTTGCTTTCAATTTACAATCCCCATAGTCTCAGCGGACCTGACAAAAATTATGATGGGGTTAATTGGAATTGCAAAACCAGGATATGAAACCTAATTCCACCTATTCGGTGGGAAGATGCTGCCACTCATTATGCCTTCTAAACTCAGTTTTGGGACACAAATCTAGAATTGCAAATTAGCAAAACAAACGCCAGATTTCAAAAAAATGGGAAGTCTCACTTCTAATTCCGCCCTGATTCCGCGAAACAAACGGGGCCTTAGTTCATCATATGTCCAAGCAAATACTTTTTTGTACTTCCTTAAAAGATTATTCAGATCCTCTTTGACTTTGGGTGACATTTTTTTACCAACAAATAAGTTCTTAGGAACTTCTTATGTTCCCACATTAACCTCCCCCAAATCTTTAGACCTATTTACACATGTAACAGAGTATGGTCTATCCTTACTATCAAAGGCTCTTTTTAAAACAACTAGTCCCTTTGGGACTTTATTTGACTTTAGATGCAATATTTCTTTCCCTAAGACAATATCCTTTCCATCAATTTTTTTTCACATACTTAGTGAAATCTATCTCTTTATTGTCTAGACCCACCTCACAACACAAGAATCTTAGAATATCTGCATCATAATCAAATACTTGCCAGCTATCCACATTGTCTAGTATTGAAGGCCTAGTCTGAACTTCTATTTTAGAAATTCTAGCAAAAGTAATGTCTTATGGCCTTAAAGAAATCTTAACCAAAAAATATGCCATTCAATTATGGCTCCTATCTATCCAGTCAATACCAAATGCATTAAAACTTTCTAACTTGAATCCCAAACTAAATTTCAGTACTATTTTAATCTATGGTTCTTGGATGCATATTTGGATCTACTATGAGAGACTACCAACTCAGAGTCTGCAATAACTCTAATGCACTTGATTCCATGTCTTGCAGCTAATCTCAAACCTATCAACAAAGCCTCATATTTTGCCACATTATTTGTACAAGTAAATAGCAGAGAAAAAGAAAATTTGAAGGTTTTTCCAGAGGGAGATATCAACAAAACCCCAACACCAGCGCCCTCCTTAGAACCGGCACCATCAAAATACATTATCCATAACTTAGTTTTTTTCAGATAAATTATTTACTCCTTTTGACAACAATACAAGTTGTGATTTTCTTGCAGCTTGAATTTCCTGGACTTGAAATGACCCCATCTCAATATCCAAGAAACAATTCATATTGTTATCATCCTGCTCCTCAATCATATGAGAATTTTTGGTTTCCCTTGATACTTTGATGTTCTCACCATTAATGTTGAAGGTGGAAAATGAAAAATCACATTGAATTCTTCCCCCCATAGATGCACTCCATTTTCTAGATAATAACATTCCATATTGAGGGGGAATATCTACAACCAACACACTCATTGTTAGTACTTTGTCTGGGAAGGCTGCCAATTTACAAGGCAACACCTTAATAGTGCCTATGACAGGAACTTCTCTGGAATCCATAGCTTGGCATCTCCCATGTGGTGTGTCCACTTTCAATTCCATAGATCTCATGATTTCTGAAGGCATGATAGTGTTAGATGCCCCAGAGTCAATCATGTAGTTTTTTAGCATTTTGCCATTTATTAACAATGTCAAGAAAAAGGGATGAACAGTTTCTACAGTAGTATTAACAATATTTGTATCCAAGTAGATTTGAGGAATCTTTGACACAAGCTCATCAAATTCCTTTGTTGATTTGTCCTTAGTGTCAAACACTTTCTTATTTTTCTCTCGCCCCATAATCTTGGTAGAGCTAACACCCTTTACCCATGGCAGAGCCTTTTCTTTATGCTTTCATATCCTCATCATTTCTAGTAGAGGTACCTTAGAAATTATCTGAGACAAAAGTTGCCCCATATCCATAGGGGTGTATTTCATATCAGAAATGTCTGATCTCTAATTTTTGTAATCCACATCTTCTTCTTGAGTAGTGAGTTTTTCTTCATCTCCCTTATCCAGTTTATCCTCTTTTCTAGAATGAGGTATGGGACTTTCTGGTGTTTTCATCTTCTCTTTATATACACTTGGGCCAGTAGGTTTGCTTCCCTTTTTTTATCAAAATTTTGTTTATACCTTCATCCTGTTTCTCCTTTTCTTGTGGCCTCTTGGTACTATTTCGGGTATCCTTGATAAAGATACCAGTAGGCTTGCCATCTGCATTTCCAACTACTCTGTTTCTCAAAACATAATTACCCCTTTGTTGTGCAACCATATTTGTTGTGATCTTAGCAATTTCTTCATCAGATGGCCTTCTCAGAACAGGGATCTCGTCACATCCTTCAGTATTACACCTCATATTATAAATCTCCCAATCATGTATGCCATAATCATTAGGCTGATAATATGTTTCTTCATTAACTAGTGAGGAATTCATAGCACAACCACTATCATCATACTCTTCCTCTTCATCTTATTCATTTTCTTTAGTGGTAGAAATTCTGGTAGCAATAACACAATACTTAGGATTATGTGGAGACTGACAAGCTACACACCAGGGATTATCATTGTACATATTTACAAAGGTTTTGTGCAAGGGATCAAGAGTTTTTTCATGACATTTATCCTTCTTCTATGGGACAATAGGTTTCCCATCTTTCCATTGAGTAGTATAAGGATAGTTTTTCATCCTAGGTTGTCTATTGAAATTTCCATATGAAGGCTTATCATTATTTGAAACCCCATTGTTACTACTCTCTCCAAGATTTAAATTTTTCAAAGCATTCAGAATCAGCTTAAGGTTATCATCCTCCTTAGGTTTAGAACTCAAGGTTTTATCTGATTCTTTCTTATTATACCTGGTGGGTTTCCAATCTTCTCTCCTGCCCACTTTCCCAGAAACTCTTATGTTTGTCTCAATGTTGACTACTACCTTATATGCTTCCCTAATATTTCTAGGGTTCTTATCTCTTAACAAATAACCCATTTTTGCATCAAAAGCATTAAGATAGGTAGCAAGACATACCTTGTCATCTAGTCTCATCACTTACAACAATTTGTGCATTTCCCTTTTAAAGTTGATATGAATTCCACCACTTCTTCATTTGGGTTTGTCTTTATGTTTTTGAACTCATTCAACATGAATCCTTCATTAGTCTTGTCCCCGTATTGGTCGCTTAAAAATTCCTTCATCTCATCCATGGACCCAATACATTCATGGGGAAATCCTCTAAACTAGTCCCTAGCATCCTTAATTAATGATTGAACAAATAATTTCATCATAACATCATCATGTGCAATTTCATAGTCATCAACCATATCCATAAAATGTTTCAGATGTTCTTCACATGTTATAACATTATTCCCAGCAAATTTAGGAAGTTTATCTCTAATATTTTTATGAATCTCATTTGGATAACCAAGAATGCCAAGGAAAATAAATTTTTTGTACTTCAGTATAAAAAGGAGTTTTTTGAGATGAAATGTTACCTTGAGTACTTGAAGTGGTAGCATTTCTAGATTCAATAGGTGGTGGTAAATTTATTCCTGAATTCGGAGACATTTTGGAACCAACACCAACAGGATGAGGACCAGAGGTTTGCCTAAGAAATTCAATTTTCTTTTTCATTTCAAGAGAAGAGGCTTCCAACTCAACCTTCTCTAATTCCTTGCCTATTATCTAGACTCTCTTTTGGCTCTCTCCAACTCAGTATCCAGCTTGACCATGGGATCCACTATACTCCCTTTTCTCATTGGCTCCTTTATTTCAATAGTTTCTACCTTTATCCTTGGGCTTTGGTATGTCATACAACTATTGAACAATAGGTTCATGTTCAAGTTTCTCAGGTATAACAGCAGCATCTATTACCTCCAAATCTCGTAGTTGCCTTTTCAACTAGCTGGATTGAATCTGAGCGTGTCTGATTCTTTCCTCCTTTTCTCTTTCTCTTTTTTTGTCTCAAGGCAATCTATTCTCGGATCTTCCTCTCCAACTCACCCACTTCTTCAAAAATTTCTTCAAAATCTACAAGGGTCATGTCAGATTCTGATTTCTCCTCCATGATAGTTATCTCTCTTCTGTGATGATGGGAATGTGGTCTTTTAAATGAGGGAGAGCTCGGATCACTTGGAGGATTTCTATTCTCTTCACCTCTACTTTTGGATCTAGCATTGTCTCATGTCCCTAGGATTTACCATGAATCACCTTCCTGGTATATCTAGGAACATCATCAACCCTTTCACTCTGAGAGTAATACTCCCCATAGAACCCCAATCCTGGTTGTGTTTCTTGTTCAAATTCTACATTATCTTCTTCATGATTAGGAGGAATGGGAGTATCCATTCTTATGTTCCTTCTCTACCTCCAGGCTTGGGGAGTAACTGTAGCAACATTTTTTTTCACTGATTTCCCAGCTCTGGAAGTGGATGGAATCTCACCTTCCAATTCATTCTTAGGATGACTATTCATCTTGGATCTGGTATTTTTATAACTCATTACTAAGCAGTGGTGTATCAAATGATTTTTACTCAACACTGATGTAGAGATTTCTTCGAGTGGCCACCCAACAAACAGCTTGGAAAATACACAATAACTTTGAGCAATAAAATTGTGTTATGGAAATTTTTCATGGGTTACAAAATATCATTAAAGTCTAAAAATCTATCCTGATATATTTTTAATGATAACATAGATCATTGGGAATACAAAGATAGAACTCTGTAATACAATGGTCAATTGACTGGTATTGATAAGTAAATAGGCTAGGAGTCCAACTCAACTTGAGAAACCTTACTCACATATTGCAATAAAAAAAAATTCCCCAACAGAGTCGTCATTTTTTTGGTTTCTTTTTATGTTGCAATAAAAACAAAAATAATGTCTTCCTCTTATGACTATTTTATAGAGGAGCCACCTCCAAATATTTGTTCATGCAAGAAAAGGACCAACTAACAAGCACTCTTTTAATACTTCTACTCTTTAGTTCCTACTACACCAAGTGGGGGATACCCTGTAATACCTTCTGATATATCTAATATGGTACTATCAAGCAGTAATCTCACAATGACTCAACATAACTGGGAGATACTAGATAATTGGATAATTACCCATTGAACATCAACCATGAAATGGAGCATGAGATAGGAATTCATAAAAAACTTACACAAATGCAGACTTAATGGATTTTAAATGTTTTCTTATAGGAAAACAAAACCAATGTGCAACTAGATATGCAATAATACAAAATTTATCAGCTTTAGATTAGTGCTTTATCCATTGGGCTATATTCTGACCCAGATAAAGTATACTGAAATTAATATTCACCAAAGATTTCAAATCATAATACAACTATCCCAAACCCCTACTACTAATAGAATCCTATCATATGTCAAATGAATCTATGCATTAATCAGAGCCTAATTTAATTTGATCCTAGATCAGAACTCTCAAATAAGTACATAAACATAGAGAAAACTATGTTAATGAATCAGAAAATTCATAACTCATAAGGCACATAACACAAGAGAGATTGGAATTTGGATCTTTGTATTAAACTTAGAAAATCTTATTCCAGTATACAAAAAGTACTCAGAGATAACCTCTTCAATAACCTACAAAAGATCTCTCAATTTTATTTCTAACTTATTACACTATCTAGTACAAAGTATACTATCTTTCCCCTCTTGACTTAAAACTTTACAAATTGTTTACAATACAAATTTTCCAACCCTTTCCAATGATCTTGGGAGTCCTTTTATAGAGTAGGATTGCAACAAGATACAGATCATTTGGAATAAGGACAAAATCAATGACTCAATAAAAATAAAAAATAGCTAATGAAGTGATAACCACTTTTACAATAGATATTTAATATATTTTGTCTTATGACCGCCTTGTACTTGTAACTACTTCAAGGTTGTTTGGATGGAGCCACCTGGAGTCTTTTGCGCTTGATATTGGTGATGTAGGATCTTAATATTTACCTGTATCATCTAATCTATTAGGCCTCATTTTCCACTTGCATGTCATCACCTTCTCATGGATAAACTATAGTATACATTTTCTTCCAAGAGGTATACACCTCATCACTCAGTCATGCAAAGATAAGGACCTCATCCTTTCTTCTGTTAATCTCCTTCTAGTTAACACTTGCCTTTTCAATCTCTTCTGACCAAAATTCAAAAAATCCTATAGCCTTACTGACTATTCAACTGTTTGAACAAACAATAGTGTACTTTCAAGCGTAATTATGCTATTTTTTCTTACTACCAGTTCCTCATTCATTTTCCTATGCCATAGTGCTTCATCTTTTATATCTCTATTCTTCTTAAAAAGATTAGGAAACATCTCATACTGATCCTTTGAATATTCCTTTCTCAAAGCCATTAATTTCCTAATGACGATGCCCCTTCTTATATCCATGTCCATCAGTAGTTTGAAACATTTATGAGAACCAGTTAAGATAATGTCCACATTTTTTCTTCTTTACATATGGTATGGAAGAATTTCAATTCTCCTCTTTTTCCCTTCCATCTGTTCACCATTTGATCCCATTTATCCTTTTTTGCATTATATTCATTCAATATGTTAACAACTTTCTTCCCCTGTGAATAAATTACAGTAGGAACTAATTCATGAGTACAATGCATGAGGGTGTTGTGTATTTTTTCTACATATTTTTTTTTCACCCATGCCTCTACTTCTTTGAAATTTGTAGATTGTTCAACCCATTCCTTTTTTTATTTTTCCAATTCAGTTCTTTCAGCAATTAACCTTGCTTTCTCTTGTTCCAATTCTTCTTGTGTTGTAAGGTTTGATGGTGCAGGAGAAGGAGGGTAAGTTATGATTGGGCTTGATGATGATGGCTGATGAGGATCTTATTTCATCATCCCCTGAGGGACAAATTGAATTGTTTTTTTACCCTCAAGGAAGGCAATTCTACTGCCCTTTTCAGTAGATTTGATATTCTCATCATTATAATCCTTCATGACAATCTCATACTTTTCTGTTAGGCTCTTGAATGCATCTTCTTGTTTCTCAGCCACCTTTAAACTCAATTTTTTTGTTTGCAGAGTGAGGTTAGCTGATTCCACACCTGATGTATCTGATACTCTTCTCACAATAAGGCTACCTACATGATTATCTTGATTATCTTCATCAGATACCTTATGGATCTTCCTTTTTATATGCCACATAACAAGGGCAGCATGATCTTCACTAAATTTTCCTCCCTTATATGCTTGTCTTTTTTTTTATCTTAGTAGCATGGACAGTCTTTTTCTCCTCTCTCATAGCATAAAAAACAATGGCATCTGCAAGATCCCACTCTAGAAGTATTAATACCCCTTCCTTCTTGACCAATGCCCTTCCTTTCTTAGGAGTTATCTTTTCAAATTTGGATATCATTTCTTGTTTTGTTTCATTTTCAATTTCTTTCTCAGTCCTTGTAGGTTGTTCCTTATGTTTTTTTTGGCACTTCTCCTTGAACTCATTCATGTGAGTTCTCTATAAAAAATGTTAAAATGCCCTAGCCTTGACAAAATTATCATCAGAGAGAATATCATTTCTGGCCTATTGTGTCAAGGGGTCCAATTCCTTTCCAACATATTCTGCAACAATCAGATCCAATGAAGCATGCTTTGGAACCTCAGGCATCCCTTCCTATAATTCTTGGGTTGTAAAAAAAAGGTGGTCCAGCATCTCCCATTTGTAACAATTGTTCGGCTACAACTTGTTCATCAATATAGAGTGGAGATTAGGAAGGAGAGTATACATTAGCCTGTTGTTTTTTATGTTCTCCTTCTATCCTCTGCCTCTTTGGGGATGGAAATGACTTATGGTTTAGGTCTAATGGCCTTTTTCCCTTTAGATCCAGGGTTTTCTCAGCTTGTGGAAAGACTGTACTATACCCTTTTCTTTGGTATACTATATATTTTCCCGGGGGAACATTTCTCATAGGAGCTATCGTGCTCATCATTGCTTTATCTCTTTCTGGTTTTGTTTATTCAATGTTATCCCTTTTTTAATTTAATGCTTACATAATGTCTTCAAACATCTCCATTAAAGATTCTATCTTGTTAGCCCAAGGCTGAAAATCCTTTAATGGGTAATACAACTTATCAAAATGCTGCACAAAATCCAGGCTCTTCTTGTATGCCAGCCATTTTTTTTTTTTTTTTTAAATTTCCTGCTCTATTAGATCAAATTCATTTCTGATTATATCCTTAAGGAAATTGAATTGGTGGTTCAGTACTGGGCATTTTTTCTTCTACTTGAACATATCTTTAATAAAATATTCAGGATCATCACATCTTGACACTGCAGTACTCAAATGATAAGGGGCCATATATGCATCTAGGTGTTTCCACCCTCCCTTTGTAATAATGAACTGATGGGATGCTTTGATTGTGGGAAAAAGAGTTCCCTTTCCTCTTCTTGTTAATGGTTCCTCCTGCAGACCTCCAATTTGCCTTATTATTTATGCCAACCCTAACTTGACAGGTACTCTGTAAGGTAATATATTTGGGATTCCCCTGAAACCATAAATTCAGAAAACTGTTGACACTGGATAGAGAATAACATCTCCCCAATTATGCACTATTTTTAATTCCTAACTATATTATTTAGGCCTCGTTAATTGCAAAAGTGTCAAAGGCATTCTAGGATTATCAACTAGTAATAATGCCCTAATCTTAACAACAAAACATCTATAAAAATTAATATAATTTGCTTCTTTGTTATCCAGAGACATGTCTGCATTCCACAACTATACTAGCATATCTTCATCATCTTTGACCTTTGTCAACTCCATATCCTTCTCAAAATAATCTACCCCTTTGAATAGAAACATATGCATTAGCAGAGAATACCATGTAAAAGGTCTAGTCACCTTTTTGTCCTAGATGTCCATCAATCCTTCATGTATTAAGTCTGCAATATATGGATAAAAATAAAAAATTATAGCCAAATGAGGATGCGAAATCTACACCATCATGAACATATAATGGATTGGCATTTCCTTCTCTTCATCATCCCTACTGATCTGACATAAATCCTTATATACTCCTCTAGCCTTTGGGGTAAAGTAATCTATCTTGAAAGGTTCCTTAGTATTTGGCCCTACCATGAAATATTCTTTTAAGGGTCCAATTCTCAAATAATCCTTCTGTGCTTGATACACTTCTGTAAATTCTTTGAAATTAATTTTATCCATAGGGGTATCCTCTTCACTCAACTTGAAGACTTCCCTGATTTCCTCTACAGGTATACTGACCATGATTTGTCCATTCTTATCTCTGACTACCCTGGATATTTTTTCATATTTGTCCGCTATTTGCATAAGCATATTGATATCCATGAAAACCCCAAGCACTACTAACTTTCCCACATCAAAGTGCCACACATTACTACTGGGAGAAAAAGCATTTCTCTGGCTAAAATATACTCTGAACAAAGCCAAACCAGTCATTCCTATATTTTCATCCCTAGCCCACTGTTCCAAATCATACAAACCTTCACCAATTTTTAAATGTGGACTTTTAGGGACCAGTTCTTTGATTTTTGTCAAATCATTTGTTGACCTAGTCAATTGCTGCAATAGGTCATCACATACATTTGTGTCTTTATAATTTATGTGACCCTTAAAATCTCTCCTAGGAAGCATCTTGAAATTAGGATTTTATAATCTAATGGTTCAACAAATTTTTCACAGAATCCAGTGACTGCAAACCCTAATAATTCTTCAAATTTTAAAATTCAGACAAAACTTACATAAAAAATTTACCCATTCTGCAAACAGCCTCGGTATTAAAACACGATCACTGCAGCTTTGTTTCGCTCCACAAATTTGATAATTATGACAAGAAAGAGTTGAATGATCGATCACATAACAATCCCATCATCCTTGAGCATTAAATTTTAACTATGGAAAACACATGTTCGCCATTACTTTGTCTAGGCTCAAACTCTCACGGCTAACGGTTCAAAATTGATAAAATAACTCCTTTGAAATATGACCATTAATCCTGACATCTTTTCTTTGCATCATATGACTCACAACAAGTCTTTTACAATGTTCATCTCTACAGACACATGTCACCACGACGTAATCCCTTAAAGGTTATTTTTATACACTGAATTTGCGCCTTTGATCTCAAGCTCTCTTGGTCTTGATAATCTAGTATAACATGGGAATCATCTCAAGGTTGTGGGACCTTATGCAAACAAAGATGAGACCTCCAGATTCTAGGCTGGTTCCTCTTGGATAATCACCTTAATTTTCTTCTTAAACGGGAAAGTAAACTTTTTGAGGGAAAGGGATAGAAGGATTGCATGGAAGGGAAATGACTGAAAGCAAACTACCTACTAGGTGATGCACTGAAATTAGGGCTTGGATCTCAGTATAGAGGAATGAAATCA
>MU225536.1:216545-228031 GCA_018584345.1 Thuja plicata
CTTTGACCCCTTTGGAAACCTTTTCGATGCCTTATACTAGTGTAATAAACCTGAGAGAGAGAGAGAGAGAGAGAGAGAGAGAGAGAGAGAGAACCTCAGGTTATCTCACAAATAACCTGAGGTTATCTCGAGAGAGAGAGAGATAACCTGAGGTTATCTCTCTCTCTCTCTCAGGTTATCTCTCTCTCTCTCTCTCAGGTTATATTATATATTATAATATAAAATATATATTACATACAATTTAAATATGAAGATATTATGTAATATTGTAAAATACATATTAATATATAATACGTATAAAATAATATATAATATATGATATATAATGTAATATTTAATATTATATATATTATATAATATTTAATATATATAATTCAATATATAATATTTAATAGATAATATTTAATATATAATATGCAATATATAATATTTAATATATAATTCAATATATAATATTTAATATATAATATTCAATATATAATATTTAATATATAATATTCAATATATAATATTTAATATATAATTCAATATTAATAGATATTAAATATTATCTAATATATATAATATCATATGAAGTATGGAGAAAGGGGAGGGAAAGAGGGAGAAAGGGAAGGGAAAATTAAAAATTAAAAATTCTACCAGCTTTATCGGGTACCTGATTAGGCTCAGTATTGCTTTATGCACCATACCTACCTGGTCAACTCTTCAAATGTCTCAAAAATGTATTTTTCCCCTGTTTCTCTAAGTTCTAGACTTCGACCATGTAGCTGATGACTTTTTTTTTACTAGAATTTGATGAAATGAAAAGGGTATCTTAAGGAGATTATCAACTTTCTATCGATATAATTGCTGTCAAATTTTGAATTCGGTAAGTAATTATTAGTTATTTTCCAATTGAGTTACCTCTAAAGTGCTGATTTATATACTGATTGAAAAATGGCTATAACTTTTAGACGGTATAACATTTTTGAAAACCAAAAAATGTGTCACATTCTATGCTTTGCCTACTATAAGAAAAAAATTTATTTTTTTGAATTTGGTAAAGATTTCAATGAGTTAAGGTGGTCAGACACGGGAGTTTTTTTATTCTAAAAATGTTGTAGCAGATAATTCATAATTAATTTTTTTTTAGCATAAAATTACACAAAAATATGCGTCACATCCGGGAAGGAGACTACTACTTATATATAAAATCTTATAAAAAAATATTATCATTTGATTATGATTAAGGTGGTAAGACATACACCTACTTCTTATTTTTTTCCTAAAATTTTTGTACTACTACATTGAAATCTATACTTTTCACCAATCATATTAACTTTTTTTCAAAAAAGGCCTAGTAGTTTAGAAAATACATTCAATTTCCTACAGATTCTATTCTTACAACTTTTTGATATTATGTTGATAGCTAGTTCAAATTTTCATGTCAAGTTGACTAACCCTGATTTTACTGATTTTTCATTGCCACTTAAGGGCATAGTTTGGCCCCCCATGATCTTGCACATACCCTTAATTATTTTAGCAATCTTCTCATTCTAAAGAAGTCTTAGGTGGTATTATAGATATCAACACCAATAATATCCCAATAAAGTTGGAAAAAGGCTGGGGGAATTCATCAGGCCCTAGAGCCTTAAATGCTCCAAAGGAGAACATAGCTTCTTCCACCTCTTGGAAAGTGGCATATTTAGTCATTTTTTTATTATATTCTTTGTGATAAGGTTGATGATAACGTTGAGTAAATCATTAGGATTAGAGAAAGAAGCATTACCACTCCCATGGGTGTCGTAGAAGGATCTAACAACCACATCGTCAATTTCTTCTTCCTCCTCCGTGAATTTTCCATTAGGTAGTTGAATCTTCCTAATTTTGTTTCTACTCCTGTGCTTAAGGGTGGACATATGGAAGAGTTTAGTATTTTTGTCCCCCTTGGTTAGCCACTGAATTCTTAACTTCTTCTTCTAGAACACTTCCTCCTGTTTATTTAGCTTGATCTATCTTTCTCTTAGGGATCTTTTCTCTTTGCAAACATTCTCATCATTTTCTCCTTTCTCCATTCTACATATATGCTTAAGATTAGTTATAAAATTTTATTTTCTCTTAAAGATATTTCCAAAATAGGTTATATTCCAACCGTTGACTCTCTCTTTGACAATTTTAAGTCTTTTGCTAACTTGAACCATAGGTGAACCTATACATTGAGTATTCCACCAGTTGTCCACTAAAATTCTAAAATGAGGGTGATAGGTCCACATGATCTCAAATCCAAAAGGGTAGGGTTCTTTTTTCTACCTTCATTACAATCCAACACAATAACTTTATGACAAGAGCCAATATTAGGTTGGGAGGAGAGGGAGAAGTCAACGAGATTAGACCAATTATAGGACAATAGAAATATGTCTAATGTGACTTGAATTGATTTTATGCATTGTCTTCTATTAGACCAAGTGAAGGTTGAGCCCTGGAGCTCAATGTCCAACATCCCTATAGTGGAGAGAAAATCAGTCAAATCAAGCATCACATCATCCATCTAACAACCCTATTACCCTGGATAATAACAAAGAGAGAGTCCCATAAATATTTTCTAGCAGTTCTGACATTAGGGGCATAAATATTGATCAAATTCTAAGAGAGACTTGAGCTCAGAGACTTGAAAGTGGTGATCAAGATGTGCTTGGAGGAGTGATATAAGGTTCCAACAAATTTATTAGGATTCCATAGGGTCATCAGGCCACCTGAAGCACCATCTACATCTCTGGAATCCCTTTCAACATTGGGCCATATGTGACTTATTATCTTCTTAAATCCTTCCTTTTTCATTTTTACTTCTTGCAAAATTAGAATATCAACCTAGTTATCAAGGATAACACATTTAAACATGTGTTATTTGATGTGTCTATTTAAGCCTCTTAAGTTCTAAGATAAGATCTTCATAAGGACCTTTGAAAATCCACACAACCCTATGCAAGGATGTGCCCCCACTCCTAGAAGAGAGGACCTTTCATTTATTTTTCTTTTTGATATCAGAGAACTCATTCATCATTCTTTGTTTTCCAATTTCTACTTCCTTCACTATTTCCTTTTCTTTGCTTTCTTTTTGTGTTGGTCTTCCCTCTTTAGAATCACATCTAACATTTGGATTCTTCTTCTTTTGACCTTTATCTCACACCAGTTTCCATTTAGAATCCATACCATCTTCACCAAACCCCATCTTAGAAGCAGGTGGAGGTGTAGAGGAAAATTCTAATAAGGATAAGTTGTCTTTAAGACTAGAAGAACCAAGCAACTTATTGACATATCGAGGAGTTGCTAAAGGGTCATTGTTTTCATTGTCATTGTGGTCATTTTTAATCAATCTAGATCTTCCTACATCATTCAAACCTAGATACTCACTTGTGTCAGACCATATAGAGGAAACAATATGATTCCCATCTTCCTCTTTTTAAATATTAAGGTCAACAACCATCCTATTCATTATTTCATCTTGTAATTTCTCTTGTGATTCTGCTACTTGAGAGACCCACTTACCATCCTTCTCTAGGTTCCCTTTCCTTTGTAACATATTTGTTAACTTTCTTGTTTCCTTATTGCATGAAAACTCGCATGTCCTAGGCATGAAAAATAACATTTTTTATGGGAATTTACCCTAGTTCCAAGTTATACAAGATGCGTAAGTTAAACTTAAGTGTAGAGGTCATCAGGTCATTTATGCTCTTATTCTTACTTAAATAGAGAAGCTCCTCTAGATTATCAGTAGAGTGAGGGGGGGCCAAAAACGTCTCATTAACCTTTGGATCTTCTTTTCCTTCCTGAGCCTTTTTTTGTTGAATACCTCCCTTTTGGAACTTGTAACCATTACTAAGGTATCCATATTTCTTGCATATTTGACAAAAAATAGAGGCATTATCATATTCCATATTTTGGTCACAAGATCCATACATGTACTACAAGGTGATAAAGGAAGGAAAAACCTTATTAATCCTAACATTCACATAGATTATAGAAAAACGAAGATGAGACCTCTACTAGGTGATTCTATCCATAGCCAAGAGATCGCCAAAACACTCTCCAATACCTCTAAACACCTCAAAATTTTAGAACTCAAGAGGGAGACCGAGAAGACAAACCCAAGTCGGTGCCAGAGCACCCAAGTCATCCTAGGCATTGAAATCCAAATTCCATTTGCAAAGGGATAGGATGTTCCTTTCGTTACTTCCATACATCTAGGGTCCATTAGTAAGAACATAGATCAAATATTCCTTGTTTACAAAGCTAAACAAGAACAATCTATTTGACATCACATTAATTTTTAGACTACCCTTTAATTTTCATCGAGAAGAAAATCACTTCCTTAGCTAGTCAATAGAAGTTCTAAAGGAGAGGAAGTTATTGACCAAAGAGAGATCCAACTCAACCATAGTTTCCTTCACTATTGCATCAGGGACATGTACTATAGTACCACTAATTTTGTAGGAAACAACATGGTAACACCATGCACATTCTTAGGTTTAAAGTGGTTCATCTTTGTAGGACTGACACCCAACAATTTATCCACGAAGGAAGAGGGATTCTTGTGTTGGAGAAAATTATCTTTGGAGATATCAAATTTATCACGACCATCTTGCAGATTTGTAGCAAAACCCCAAGGACAACACATGTGGACCACAAGGCCTAGGCAAGAGGGCACTAGAATGTCAAAATCAAAGGAGAGCATAAAGAGATCCCAGTTGGGTCTCCCTCTATCAGCCCCATAAGAGGCACATGAAGGAGAAAAAGGCACAAAGTGGAGTCGAAACCCTATCAAAGTAGAGTAGTGCAGAGCAAAGCTAATTTCCATGAGATTAGTATGTTGAAAAAGTATTTTTAGCATATTTTTTATTAATTAGAATTTAGCATTTTATGAGATTTTAATGGGTTGTTCTCTTTTATATTTTAAAATCTATATTTGTGTAGAGGAGAAATGTTAAATTATTTTTCAATTTATAAATGTGTTTGATTTTTTTAAATTTTTTTTTGTGTTATTTTATGTTTTTTAGTTGTAAATTTATTCTTTTCCTACCTATCTTAAGTTTATATTTTAAAATACTTATGTTTTAATAAAATCAAATAATTTTGTGTCAAAGGACATCTGGTGTAGTGACAAAGTTCATGTTGTAGACACATAAATGGTGTTGAGTTCAAATTTTCTTCAAATTAAAAAATGTTTGAATTTTAATCTTGTTTCTTTATATCATCTATTTATAGAAGATTAAAAAATAAATTAAAGCATTGATGAGTCAAATTCTTCACAAACAATCAAGATGTGAAGGTTAACAAACAATCAAGATGTGTTTCTCTCCTAATCGAATATTTTAAAATGTCATAGTAAGAGTTATAAATTAACTTTTAGTTGTCCACTCTAGTGAAAGGAATACGGCAACAATGAGACATTAGTCAAAATGAATGTCTTTTAAATATTTTTTTAAATATAGAAATACTAATATTATTTATAATGTTATACATATCTTATTTATAACTAATTCATTTTATTTTTGTTCTTTTATCTTTTGCACATAAAAAAATATGTTGATATATATTTAATGGTGGAAAGAAAATACGAGAACAATATGGGAAAACCCTAAAAACTGTAGATAAAACTAATATATTAGATAAATGAGTGCCTAAATGTTGTAGATAAAATTAATATATTAGATAAATGAGTCGTTTCTACTTTCTTAAATTTGAAAATTGAATAAAATGTGAATAAACAACTCGTCATCCATTTAAACCAAAATCTTCAAAAAAGTAAAACACAACAATTAATGAAATATAATAGAACACGGTTCAAAATCTGTCAAGTCAAATAAGCAAATTATAGGGGCTAAAAGATACTCATATGCTCAAAGGTATTAAACTATCTTCTCACCTACAACCTTACTCATAATAAATATTTTGATGATATAATTCTATTTGGAGAAGCTTATATTTTAGAAGAAAATAAATGGAAAGAAATTCTAGAAAATTATGCTAAGGTGTCAGGTCAACCAATAAACTTTCAAAAAAGAAAGTAGCATTTATTCAATGTTGAGGGAAAGCTCAAAGAAAATATTGTGAAAGTTATGGGATGTAATGTTGCTTCCCTTCTTGATTCCTACCTATGCCTTCCCCTCTCAATCAAGTTTACCCCTCTATCCTATTAGAATAAACTTATTGAAAAATACCACAAGAAGCTGGTAGGATGGAAGGGAAAACTCTTAAGCCAAGCAGGAAAGATTTAATTACTTAAAGCTTGCCTTCAAAACATACCTATTCATTTCCTATCCCTTTTTGAAATATCTGGATCAGTTGCTGATAATATAGAGAAAATATAGAGGAAGTTTCTGTGGACTGAAACTAAAGATAAAGATATAATTTCCTTTTTTAAGTGGGATAAAGTGTGAACCGCTGAAAGGAACGGTGGGTCGGGTATCAGGAAGATTGGAATATTTAATAAAGCTCTTATTGCAAAATTTGGCTGGCTTCTTATTGAAGTTGAGAAGGAATGGACTGGTGTAATCAAGGCTAAATATATTTACAATAGATATACATATACCTTTTTGTATGACCCTGGGATCCCATTTTGTTCTCCTTTCAGGAATATCATTCTAAAAGTTAAGAATATTATTAGAAAAGGAAGCACGAAAAGTGTGGGAGATGGTAAAGATTCTTGATTCTATAAAAATATATGGGATAAGGGTCGACCCTTAGCTGTTATAAATACATTCAATAATAATAGAAAAATACCCACAATAATAATAGAAAAATACCCACAAGGAAGAATAGAGCCTATGTGAAAAAAATTCGGTCACGGTAGGGAAACAAGGCTAAATGGAAGGATTTCAAGAAACAAATTATAGAAGGAATTTCCCAACAAGATAGTAGACATATGAACGATGAGATTAATAACTTGCTTCCCCTTTTTCCTATCTTCTTCTTATTTTCTCTTTACATCAAAGATATATGGATTTGGAGGCACAATTCTTTAGGTTCCTTCTCAATGAGATTAGCTTATTGGGTCGTGGAAGCCTATGAGGATAATGACCATTTATGGAAGCATGTTTGGATCCCTCATCTCATCCCAAAAATTAAGAGTTTTGGTGGATCATAGCCCATGGAAATGTATTGACCATTATTGACCTCAATAGGAGAGGATTTTTAGTGGTTAACAAATGTGCTCTATGCCTTTCAGATTGAGAGAATATGTACAATATGTTCACACATTGCTCCTATACTTTATAGGTATGACACCATATTCTATTTATGATTCAAGTGTCCTAGGTCACTCATTTGTCAATGAGATTTTTGATGGTTCAATGAAACTCTTTTCCTTTCAACCACCTAATTATTAAAAGCCTCTAGATGCAAATTCCCCCATTTCTGGTCTGAAATATATGGAAGGAACGTAGTAAAAAGATCTTTAGAGATCAAGCCAGAAAAAACTATGTTCTATCTTAGATCATAAAACAACAAATTAAGGATAATATGATTGCTGCTTCTTTTGGAAAAGGGAAGGTTCTCCCTAACCTTCAAGAGACCAGAATAAAACAACTATGGGCAATATCTCAAAATATTTGTAATATCAATTGGATGAATATTTTGTAGAGAAAGACTAATAAATAGATTTTTCTAGAGGAAGGGTGGATTAAGTGTAATTTTTATGGATGTGCTAAAGGGAACCTTGTTTCTTTTTTCTTTTGTTTTTGGCAGTGTTATGAGACAAGAGAATGGGGTTTTCATTGAAGGTTATAAAAAGAACTTAGGGGTAGGATCAAATAATAGAGTTGAGGCTATGACTTATGTGTAAGGATTCAAGCGTGTAAGGAATTGAAGTACAAAAAAATTATAATTGAGGGAGATTCAAAAATAATTATAGATCATTTAAAGAGGGAAGTGGGATTCCCTTGGAACATGATTAGTCTTATGGAGTACTGTAAAAGAATGCTGATACTTGTTTTTTCCAGTATGAAGTTTGACAGACTCTTAGAGAAGGAAATAAAGTTGCTGACTTTATGCTTAATATTAGTCTAAATTCTTAAAATTGGTGCTATGTTACCTTTAACCAATGCCCTCACGGGCTAAAGGAGATCTTAGAAAATGAATGAAAATAGATTGGTTCCCGAATTTCTTTATTTTTGTATCACTAGGGAAAAAATGATGGTAGCTAGCAATGATCTTGATTACATTTTGAATATGGGGTTGAGATGTGGAAGGATGCGAGATAGTTCAACCTTAGACGAGTTACTTAAGCCTAAAGATAACAAAGTTAAAAAATTTCCTTACCTCTTTCAAATTCAAAAAGGGCACCTAATGAAGAAAAATGAAAAAGTGAAATTTTTTATTAAAAGGATTGTCCATAAGGTGATTGTTAATAAGAGAAACATTCATAAATGTTTCAATCTTGTGCAGAATAAATATAGATGTAACAAATATTATTATACAAGTAATAATAAAAGGGGAAGATATTATAAGCTGGGAGGAATACATATTTGGCACCACCTAATGCAAAGGAATTTTTTAGGCATTTTAAATTAAAATAAAGACGAGATTAATATCTATCAATTGGCCTTGGAAAAAATGGTGATGACATAATGAAGGCTAAGTGTCATTGGTAATTTTCCTTCAATAATCCAGCATATCAATTTAAAATCATTCATGTTAATCAAAATATTCAAAGTGAAGAAGATAAAAAGAACAAATATTAATGTGATGGATTTTTAAAATCATTTTTAAGAAGCATCAAGATGTTTTTTGGAAAAAAGTGAGAAAGAGTTTCTGAGATATAGTGCCTTACCAGATGAACACTTGCAATTTCCAATTTAGTAATCTGATGGGTGGGCCTCTTAAAAGATCTGAACCCAAAGACTACAAGGAACATGTGCAAAATGAATATCTCTTGAATTGGTTCACTAGAGCAGAGCTTACTCCCTACTTTCTAGCTATGAGGGGATATAATAGAACTCTTTTGATAAAAAACTGCAACTCCCAACGAAAGGGTTTTGTTTCAATTGGAAGCATTAAATTCAAACCTACACCAAAGCTGATTGTTGAAGCAATGGGGATAAAATGTAAAGGGGAAAGAGTTGAAAAATGAAGCTTGAGAGATTACAAGGCATATATGAATAAATTCATTAAAAAAAGAGAGACTCTAGTGATCACCTCAAATAAAAATGTGTATGAAATATCCCTTCTCCCTCCTCCTAATCCTCTTATCTACTATCATTTAATGAATAATTTACTTTAGAAGGTATGTATACATTCTTCCATGGCTATTATTTCCCAATTCTAAACCATATTAGGCATGGGAAAAATATTAATATCCCTTTTTTTCCTTCTTTCATATCTAAGTAGTAGTATAGAAAAAAGGGCTTCCCCCACTACACCAAGGACTAATGTATGTTCTATAATAACATGAATTTGATAAATCCCCTTTTAGGAGTAGGTTTATTTCCTACCCTCATGCTGATACTATCTATCAAAATGACCCTTCCTATAGCTCTATCTATATTGAATTCATTAAGAGTAATACTCCGCTGGAAAACCCTAACCCCAAGAAAAAAGGAAAAGCCTCTAAGACCCCTTGTTAAAAATCCCTTGAAGCTGAGCTCTTAGATACGACCCCTATAAATGTAAAGGCCCTAGTGGTAAACCTAGCTTGGGTAAGATGAGATAAATTAGGAAGGCTTCCCAAAGTATGACTCCAAGGATAGAAATTAAATGTATAGTTGTATACAAGGAGAATATCAGCCTGCAATCACTCACAAAAACATGAAATCATTAGAGGGTTAGCATCCAAATTTCAAATGAGATAAAAGAAAGCATGAAAACACAAAATATCCTCATATCATCGGATAGAGCTAAAACAAGTTGCACCCAAGAGTCTTGTTTGATTTTCTCTCTTATGGAGGTGTGAATGTTCTCTCTCAAACACAATTTCAAGACTTTCCCAAGTGAAAGATGAATAAGATTGATTCAAAATGCAACAATGGTGGATGAGAGAAGGATTCAAGAACTAGTATGGAGCAACTAGTCTCAAACGTCTCCAAATGATGAAGCTACTATGAATGCAAAACAAGAAAGAAACTATGATTGATTTTACCAAATGATCCTAGCATGTATTATATAAGTGATTTAAGCTTGAAAACAAAGAAACTAGCAATAAGAAAACTAAAGAAATTCTATCATAATAACAATAGAAAATATGAGTGAGTGATGGAATGCAAGAGAGGAAGGCATCTTTTATAGAATTGAAAAGGAAATGGATGGTTGAGATTAAGAGGTAGAAGGGAGATGAGTGGCTAAGATTGAGGATTAGGTTGGAAAATTCAAAGGGATTGTGCACATGATTAGAGGTGAATTACATCTTAATCAAGGTTAGGGGATTTATTAGCAAGAGGTGGGATTTGAAAAGGAATAAGTGATTTAAATACATTGTTTTTATTTAAATCAAGTTTAGACAAATTTTAGCTTTATGAAGGGATTTAATAAATATGAATTTATTAAAAGGGGGATTTTTGAGGGAAATGTATTTAAATAAAAAAACATCAGGATAGTATTTATAAAATATATAAATACCATAGATGAAACTATTTAATTAATTTAATTAAATAGTTAGATGAACAAAAAGGAATTTAATATTAATATTTTTGGACATCTACATTTTGCCCCTTTTTGACATGGCGTCGCAGGTGACATTGCGTCAAAGACAAGAAAATAAGTTGCCCTAGAAGAAGTGGGTTTTTTAGGACTCGTGTCGAAGTGAGGACGATAAGAGGTTGTGCCCCCTCGAGAAAAGGACGCAACAAGAGAAACATGTGTGGAATTTTCTTGAAAAGAGAAAGTGCAAGAGGAGGAAGGGAGAAGAGTGAATAAATAGAAGCTTTCCAAAAATCCAAGATGGAAAATGAGAATGAAAGAAACTAAGAATGCAGATGTAGGACTTGGGGAGTCAATTGTGTTGAAAATATGGAGAACACATCTAGTTTTGATATTGCAAAAGGAGGTATGCATTAGGTGTTAGAAAACACAAATGACAGGATTCATTTGTGTTGACTAGACGTTCAAACAAAGAACACTACAAAAGACGCATGTATCAATAGACACTAGTCACAATGCACCAAGATATTGTTGATAACAATTATTCAATTGTGTATTGTCATTGATGTTTACAAAAATATAGTGATGTTTACACAAATGTCTAATCCTATCCAAGCACAATCAGTGTATGCCAAGTTCTCTCAGGCATTAATGAAGACCAAAGTGATTTTCAATTCTAACTGATTTCACTCAAGCATTACAATATTGGTCAGGCATTGAAGGATTTCAGTATTAATCAAGTTATGCTTTTAGTGACATCTGAATAACAACAGTTTATATTTTATGGTTAATTGGTTATATGCAGCTGACAAACTTAAGTTTTATTGATTATTTGGAAGGTTATTAAGGCTGACTTGACAAGGCTTATCATATATATA
>MU225536.1:255298-315399 GCA_018584345.1 Thuja plicata
TGTATGTATATGTATATAAGGTCAAGTTTGGATTGAATAAGTGTGAGATGTGTGTGTTTATGACATGAAGTGTGGAGGCAAAATCAGATGGGATTATGATTGAGAACAAAACAATATACAAGAGCTACAATAGAATATCTGATCAGTGAGGATCAAGTAATTATAACCAGAGCAGATATCTGAATCAGCAAAGAGATTTTCTTTGACAAATAGGTCAATCCATTGTTACTCTCTAACAATTGTAGCAGTGATCTAAATCTCTTAACAGAGTAGACTTAACAATATTTTGTAAATCCTCTAACATGGTCACACCTAACAGTGTATTATTGTAACCTTTAACAGGATTGGCTCCTAACATGGCTCACTTCAGAAGAGTGAAAAACATTGACTAGTTGCAATTGGTAGTTTTTCCCATATTGGGTTTCGACGTTAAATCTTGGTGTTATCTGTGTACATTTTATTTGATTTATGGTTTATTTTTATGTAATTAATCACTAAAGGATAATCATAGGTAATATCTTAATATTTTCTATGTTAACCGAGTGATAGTAGGATATCTATGTTAACCAAGCAATAGTGATAAATCTATTTAAGACATCTAAGGGACTTGGATTTATTTTTGTAGTAACTGATTCACCTCTCCCCTCTTAGTTACTCAACTCATTTCCAACAGATATAGCAGATTGAGGTAGTGTTGAGTAGGTTTTAAACTGACACAAAAAGATAAAATTAGTAAAGAAGGCCTCATGACCAAGCAGTCATTCAGTCCAAAGTTCTTGCCATGAATAGAATTATGTGATGACGGATTGATAAACTAACACTGGAAGGACACATCCTGATGGGAAAGGATTGGATTCAATCTAATTGAGATATTTTTTGGAAAAATCTGTGTAAAGGATGAAGAGCGAGGAGATTCAGTCTCAAAATTGATTTGGTTAAAAATGTGTTTACAGTCGCAGGAGTCAAAACGTCACTAAAATTGAAAAATGGAGCGATGTGGAAGGAAGGAAAGGTTTATTGTAATTTTTTTAAGGATATTTGAATTTTTAGGATTTTTGTATTTTTTAATTTTTATGGATTTTTCACATTTAGGTTGTACAACAGGATTAATAATACAAAAATATATAGACGAGACAGGAAAGCGGAGGAAAAAGGGGATGAAATTTTTTTTGGGAAAAATAGGGGCTAGAGGGCTAAAGATAGGTCATTCGTGGATAGTTGTTGGAGAAGAAAATATCTCTATAGATAAATATGGTGGAAGAGAGGCTAAAGGGATAGTTGGGAGAGTGTGTTTGTATCAATGGATGACCCACAGAGTGGTCGGCACTGGTGAGTAGCTCAACCGAGACCTTTCATTCACTTGTGTCAAAGTTTTAATGCTTTTGAGAATGGGTTAGGGGAAATTAATAGGGGTTAAATGGGGCCCAAACTGAAGGTGCTAGTTCCTGAATCGGTATCTCTATAGACGCCGATCCCTGAACCCGCATCTGCGCAAATAACAGTTTCAAACCAGCATTTGTGAAGCACTGAACCTGGACCCGTGTCTTCACAGACGGGGGTCTAGGAGAAAAATTCTCAGAGATGCCAGTTGAGGAACTAACATCTCCACCCAAACTGGTGTCTACGCAAAAAAGGGTAGATGCCAAGGGGAAGGGAAAACGAAGGACCTGGCGGGGGCTGAGGTTGGGTTGGGAAGAGACCTAGGGATATGATGCCCCATTCTGGAAAGGGTAGGTTAGAATTGGGAAGAAAACTTACATGAATGTGGTGGTGTTTGGATTTTGCAGGAGTAGTTTTCACCATTAGGATCTAGGGAGCACTGGCCACCCACAATGGATTTGGAGGGTCAGCTAACGGAGGTTGAGTTGGGGTTGTTATCAGTTGTGGGATTAGATTATGTGCTTTGACGACCTAGGCTATGGGAACATAATGGGATGATGACCCCACTTATTGAGAGATGGAAAAGTGATACTACCACATTCCATCTACCTACTGGAGAGGCTATTATCACATTGGATGATGTATGGCAGTTTCTGTGGATATCGATCATTAGGATAGTATTTATAAAATATATAAATACCATAGATAAAACTATTTAATTAATTTAATTAAATAGTTAGATGAGGAAAAGGGAATTTAATATTAATAATAATATTAATATTTTTGGACATCTACATTTTTCCCCTCTTTGATGTTGCGTCGCAAGTGACATTGAGTCAAAGATAAGAAAATAATTTTCCCTAGAGGAATTGGGTTTTTAGGATTCATGCCAAAGAAATGACAATAAGAGGTTGTGCCCCCTCGAGAAAAGGACACAACAAGAGAAACATGTGTGGAATTTTCTTGAAAAGAGAAAGTGCAAGAGGAGGAAGGGAGAAGAGTGAAAAAAATAGAATCCTTCCAAAAATGCAAGATGCAAAATGAGAATGAATGCAACTAAGTATGTAGATGTAGGACTTGGGGAGTCAATTGTGTTGAAAATATGTAGAGTACATCCAGTTTTGATATTGCAAAAGGAGGTATGCATTAGGTGTTAGAAAATATAGACTACAATATTCCTTTGCGTGGAATAGATGCTCAAACAAAGAACACTACAAAAGACACATGTATCAATAGCCACAAGTCACAACACACCAAGATATAGCAGATTGAGGTAGTGGTGAGTAGGTTTTAAACTGACACAAAAATAAAAATCAATAAAGAAGGCCTCATGATGAAGCAGTCATTCGATCCAAATTTCTTGCCATGAACATGATGGTGTGATGAAGGATTGATAAGGTGACGCCAGAAGGATGCATCCTGATAGGAAAGGATTGGATTTGATTTGATTGAGATATTCACTGGAAAAAGCTGTGAAAAGGATGAAGAGCGAGGAGATTCGGTCTCAAAATTGATTTGGAAAAAAACATGTTTGCAATCACAAGAGTCAAAACGTCACTAAAAGCAAAAAATAGAGTGATGCAAAATGAAGGAAAGGTTTATTGCAATTTTTTGAAGGATATTTGAATTTTTAGGAATTTTGCAATTTTTTAATTGTACAAAATTTTTGCATTTAGGTTGTACAACAGGATTAATAATACAAAAATATATAGGCGGGAGAGGAAAGCGGAGAAAAAAAGGGGATGTAATAATTTTTTTGGGAAAAATAGGGGCTATAAGAGGGGTTGAAGGGCTAAAGATAGGTCATTTGTGAATATTTATTGGAGAATATAGAGCTCTAGAGAGAAAGATGGTAGAAGAGAGGCTATGTTGGTACCCAAAAATGATGGATTCGCTTTTGGCCAACTGACAGGTATAATGGTGATGTTCCACTTGATACCTCTGCAATTTTGGCTTAAAGCCAAGGTTGGTAGGCCTAAATTAACCTTAAATAATCAAATTTTCTATGTCGTACAACTACGTAGACAAACCAAAGTTCCTCCAAACGTGGTGAATGATCCTTGGAGGAAAGCAAAAAATCTCCTGATAATCTCTACTCTATAAAGCTTGACTAAAATGGATTATACTAAGGACTGAAAAGTAATGCTTTTTAAATAATGATTAAATAATCTACAAACTACAAAGTATGAACCAAATGATAATTTCCAAATAATGATTCGATCAGTGCCTTCTAAATACTTGGGCTATAGAGTCAGAAAATTTTTAATTCTACGTACGATGAGAGACAATTTTAAAAAAATTGCTTTAATAAGACAAGACTATCATTTCAAGGGCTTCCACTTAAAATATAACTCAAACAAGATTACACAGTTAGTCTTATCAAATTTAACTTTGTTCAAGAGACTAACAAAAACAAAGGAAGATTCATAGATCTTTTAGTTGAAATTCAAACTGTATATTGATTTTGAGTTATAACATTCAAGGAATTTAACACAATGAGACACTCTATAAAATAGAATATCCAAAAGACTATTTGAAAATATATAACTTATAACCACAAATAAAAAATGGCACTTATCTTTATTGATGTTGAAAAACTGGTACATAAGAGTTCATAGTTGTAGTTGTAGATCCAAAACTATCCAAAATATGTGAAATTGTATTATTATATTATATTTTCTCTTTACATTATGTATATATATGTGTTTGAGTGGCTTTCACACCACTTTAGGGTGAAAAGACATAACTCAAGTATTACAAATTATTTTGAAAAAACAATAAAATAACTAAAAATACCTACCTAACTTTCGGATTTGGCCTTGGACAAAAATCCAAAACACCTTGTCAAAAACTAATATTTCTTCTAGAGATAGGAAATTTGATTTCGTGAATTGGGTCATTTTCAGCTTTTTAAAATTAGACCATATTCAGCCTTTGTTGGCATCATCTTTGTAGTAGGTCAAAATTCCAACATTTTCTGAAGGCTTCAATTAGTTAGTTCTATTTATTTGTGTCATAAAGCTTCCTTCCTTTGATTTTTTTAGTATGGAGAAACTTGCTTCTTGAGAATGGATTGGGAATTCTAAATTATCAAAATTTAGGGTACCACGAGTTCACATCATATGATCCTTCTGTAAAGTTCCTTGCACATATATTAGAAGAAGATCATGAAGATAGAAAAAGGGAGGCTTATGCTCATATTGAACAAGACCTTGTGCTTGAAGATTATCTTGGTGAGGAACATGAGTGCACTAGTCATACAGAAGATAAAGAAGCATCCGTCCTTGAGAACCATAATAATACTTGTGATGACATGGAGGAGAGAGATTCAGATCAGATTGAAGAAGAGCCTGTACGTAGTGAGATTTGCATGGAAACAGGTATCAATGACCATGATAATGAGGAAGAAGATCTTCTCAGTACAGAAGAAATATCATATTTACTAGACATGGAATAACAAAAATATGTTGAGAAGAGTGGTCAAATTTTTTTCTCAATGCACCATGATAAGAAAGTTGATGGATCAGTACATACTCAGGGGTTACTAGATGAAGAAGATGGAAAATTTTAGGAATCAAATAATGGAGTTGAAATAGAACAACATATAACATATAAACATGAAGAAGTTTCAGATGAAATCTCTCATGGAGATATGCCTGATTTCTCTATATCCTTGAATCTATTATTTGAAGAATATTTTATATGCAATCAAGTCCATCAACATCATGATAAAGACAGTGGGCCTAGTGATCATTTTGAAGATAATGAAACTCAAAATATGTATGAGGAAGTGTATTCAGAAAGTGAGACATGCATTATCTCATCCTATGAGTAGAAGTTGTATCTAATATGTAAAGATGAGATAGAATCAAACAGAAATAATGAGGAGAATTTGTTGAGAATTAGTTTTGAAAATTATCCGAGTATCCTATCTGATCAAATTCTTGATAAGAATGAAGTTCCTGAATGTGAGTTATCTCCAAATCATTTTTGTGAAGATAAACAACATCTTGAGTATAAAGAAGATTGTGTATGTAAAGGCATCCATGCAGAAGAGCTTAATCTGGTTACTTGTAGGGTTGATCAAATGCATGGTGATCTTCTTTTTAGCAAGGACTACAGTGCACCTACTGACTTTTCTAAGCATAAACAAAAAGCATGTTAATAAAGAAATGAATGTTGTCCATGAGAATGGTGGCATCGTATTAGGGAGATCCATAGTATTACTGTTATCCTAATTTTCAGCATGCATCAAAGTAACCACAAATAGGAAAAATTGCATTTTTAGAAGAGTCCCATTAATATTATCCTTCAGATATTATTAATAAACATTCTATCACTACATTCATTTTCAGAAGTTATTATTTGTACTCTAAGAGTTGATCACATTCCAAAATTTCCAAATTATAATTGATCAATTACATTGTACATTCAAACTGAATGTATTGTTCAAGTGTTGTTTCATCTTTCTTTTCATGTCAAAATAATAGTACATTGCAGAATAGAAGGCAAAATTGAAAGTATGGAGTAGGGGTCCCATGCATTTCCTTGTGGTTGGTTTCTTCATGTTTGCATATTAGGTCTCCATTGTTCATATTTGCATCTACATTTAGGTCTTTTAGGGTTTACCTACATCAGGAGAAGAAAGTGGGGTGTTAGATCTAGCTGGATCTAAGTAATACATGCAACACAAATAGCATACAATCAGTTCTTCTAAGGCTGCATATTAATTTGATGAAATCAATGTAACAAGAAAACATTCATCCATAGTATCTGAAAAATAGTATTAAAGGGACTTGTTCTAAACATGAAACCTTTTACTATTTATGATCACTTTGATATATTTTATTCTTTTCTATGTAATCAGATATCTGAACAAACTTAGCATGACATCCAAGAAACCTATTTTTAGAATTTGATTAACCTACTAGTTCAACAAATGATACAAATCAACCAAAACTCATGAGTGAATGTCATCTCTGCATACACTCACTCACAAATGTTAATTGATTCATATTATCTGATGACCTAATAATTTAAGCAGTGTTTTGTGTGTAAGTGGGCAGGTATCTATAACTGAATATAGAAGAAGATGCAAATGCATGAAAGAATGCAAAAGATGTTGCTGGAGGCACATGATCAAAGAAAGATTTTACTAAACTAGAGAAATGTAGAATTGAAAGAATCTGAAAGTTCATCATCTTCATGAAAATAAAGGAGATTGAGAAATGTTGTTTCAGTAAGAGTTTCATATAATGTGTATTTTTTTTCAGACAAAGTTTCAAGAGATTATTTTTATGAAGGGTTTTTAAAACAAATACATCTCATACTAATGTTTTAAAGGATGTTCATTCATGATAACAGTGCAGAAAATACAATCATGATAAAAGAAATATACATACAAATTAGGGTTTCCTATTTTGAGTAAAACCCATGGGAGTCACGAGCCCATGCTCGAACCCCTTGGGTTTTATTTCTCAAATACATCTCAAAAGGAAGACAGTATATTTTCTGCATTAAAGACAGCAACATATTCAACATATTGTGTTTCCATTCTAAAAAATGCTCACTATTATCAGTAAAACTGTCAACTAAATGTGTTTTTAAACATAATATTGCAGTTTAAATATCTTTTGTATGATTTTTTTAGACAGTGGAGTGTCATTGAATAGGGAAGCATCTGTTATTCTTATTACATGTTTTGTGTGAAGACCGAAAGAGGAGTTTTTTTTAAAAGAAAAGAGCATCTAACAGTACAAAAACCCGTGTTTCATTACAAGTGCAGACAAGCATCAAGTTAAACAATACATGCATCTTCAAAAGCCATATGGGTATTGTAGATGACAGCATGGACAATAGCCGACGGTGAAGTTCAACATTAAACATTAATGTAATGATGGGATCGATAGCAAACAAAGACTAGTTCAAAAGCCTTTTGAGTATTTGACAATAGTCGACATCAAGAAGACCCTAAATATAAGTTGTGATTGCATTATTATTAGCCATAACGGTGCATTCCTATTTTTCATTTGAAAAGCAGTGAGCAAAATAATAATGATTACTTATCTCTGGAGTGGTGTCAAGATGCATTCAAAGAACAAACAGAGTATGAGGACTCATAAATAAAGCCTAAATGACAGCATAAGTTTTCTATTTTAAAGTGGGTTAATGATTATCTATATATGCATAAGTTGAAAGTAAGGGAAAGAAAAAAAATAGAGATACAAATGTACATAAGCCGCCAATAGAATAAAGAAATGACAGAAGAAGTGAACTTATCTGTATGTGCAAAGTGGCTTGTGTCTTCTCTTTATACTTTTAGTCATGGTTGTAATCAACTTACAGAAAAACCATGAATCTTATGACTAAAAGATGTCATAACTTAAAACTAAATGCATCCACCACATCTTTTAGTCATAAGCTACGTTTTTGCTGAAGAGAACCCACATAATGGTTTGTTGTCAAAATGATTCAGTCATAGCTTGGTTTTTTTCCCATGTGTCTTAAGGAGGAAGCCAAGATAAGTCATGACACTTTCAAGGTGTAAAGACAACCCGCAACATTCAAAGAACAAATAGTAGAGGCCATGATGTTTCTCCCATTTTCATAGTGCACTACAAATTGGGGATGAGTCTGAAACTGTGGAAGAGATATCCCCAGTTCAAAACTGAGTTTCGTGGTAACTCAACACCTCTCCCACAGTTCGAGATCACTCCCAGACTTGTAGTGGTGGCTGACTAAACTAAAACTCTAGAACCTGAGTTACAAACAAATCTATAGCACCATTTGTATTGGCTTAAAGAGACTACATCACCAAGTGTCCCAACATTCAAGCAAATGGAAGATGACTCACAGTTAAAACCCAAATTAGAATAGAGAAAGAATTAAAGAACTACAACAGGGTTGAAGAGAAATTCATCAAAAGATGCCATGGATTATGGCAAAATAAAACTACATCTTTTATTCCTCCTAAAGCTCATGAAATTGGAGCTTCTCCAAAGAACAAAAGTAGATACCTTACAGAGATCATGATTTCTAGATTCAACATGGCGGCACCACAAAGCAAAAAACCCTAAGATACAAATGAAATTGATGAAAATACATTGTGTTTTACTCACATTTGAAATCCACTATCAGATGGAGTAAATGCAGTTGCAGTTCCCATTGCATTGACATTCCCTCCATATTGCCACAATGGTACCTTTAGTACCACGAAGTATTAAAATTGTCTCTTTAGAAGAAAATGGTCATGTCGATGGTGGGTGGTGATCAAAAAACCAAACTGCAGTTACACTCACTACTCTAGTATGGCGTCGACAAAGTTACCACCTTTGTGTAATAAGGTTGTATTAGGGTTGCAAGGTTTACATTTGGGAGGATATGTATTCGGTTTTTGCTTTTGAGGTTTGTTTTAAGAGTTGATAAGATATATAATAGATATATTTTCATTTATCAATTTTAGAAGGGCTAAAACTTAGGGTTTTGATTTAGGGTGCTAATTTGGCCCTATAGTTTAGGAGATCTAATCTTGTGGAAGGATTTTTGGGGGGAAATATTTTTGAATAAGCCATGTTGGCTATATAGTAGAAGCTTTTTCTTCATAGAAATGGGGTCAAGATTCTGAAGAGAGAGTTGTTAGTGAAATTCCTATTCCTATAGCCTTTTTATGCATTTTGTATCCATTGAAGTTGCAGATCTTGAAAGAAGGAAAACTGAGCTTACTGTGCCTTGGATTCATGTTTGTAACCACATTTTTGTCAAGATTTTGATGCAAAATAAAATAGATGTTTTCATTAGTTCATACATTTGGAGTTTTGATTCTATGATCCTATTTTCATCTTTTTTTGCAAGTGTATTTTCATTGTTATCCAAGAGAAGAGAGTGCATCTACATTCCTTCTTAAAGTGATCAATTATTTAAAACCTTGTGTGGAAAATGTATGTTTTCTAACCATTTGAAATATTTGTGGTTAAACCCTAATATTGAAATCAGTTTAGCCTATATGTTGATTAGAGATCTGAAAGATCAAAGCCTTTGGTATATGAGTTAGAGTTACTATTTTATATTTTCAACAAAAGTCTGAATTCATCTTTGGTGTATCACCCCTATCTAGTTTTTGTTTTTAGAAGTTTCTTTCTTCCCTTTTCCCCAATTGAGTTATCAATCAGGTGGTGATATTCCATATTTGATAGGAACCGGCCTAGAATCTGGAGACTCTTCCTCATCCATAGTTCACCCAAAGCTAAAGGAAGTTTCCATTGTCAGATAAAATTGTCATGAAGCCTTAATGCCTGAGTTAGGGTGACAATTCTAATCCTGAATAGTTTTTGGCATGCCTAGTGGAACCACGAACTACTTCTTAGTTATGAGTTGTTAGTTCTCTGGTTATTTTAAATTTCAGTTTCAGCTCTCACTATGGATTTTAATGAGCAGAACTCCAATAAGATCAAACAAGGAAGGATTTGTGTACCGGGAGTTACAGTCAAGAAGAAGGGAAGGAAGATCATCCATAGGTGGAAGAACATCAAAAAGTCCAAGAGGTACTCTATTGAATTCAAATTTCTCTTCATTTGATAACCCCATTTTGAAGATCAAGCTGTAAATTTAGAGGAACTTGAGGTTATTATTGAAGAAATCAATCTTCCTGAAGACCTAAGTGTTCCTACTCATTGCAAATTAGAATTTCCAAGTGTTGAGAATTTGTTTATAGATAACTCTATTTTTGGAGCTTCTACAAGTGTTACTACAGCAAATTCCCAGAATTTGAAGACTTACCAAAGGAAGGAAGTTCAGCATACTCAAGCTTCTATTGTAACTATTGTTCAGCAATAAGTACCACCAGCTGCAGGAATGGAAAGAAATCTATCATTTGTCCCTTTTTATCAAGGTAGACCTCTCTGGATTGCAAATACAAACAATATACCCTTGGCTGCCTTGAAAGGTTTTCCATAATTCACCGGAGAAGGTCAAGTGACAGCTATTGAACACATCAGAGATATTGCATCTCTGTGCAATGTTCATCATGTCATAGAGGAAGATGTGGCTACGAAGCTGTTGGCTACATCACTTAAAGGTAAAGCTCTTGACTGGTTCAGAAATCTTTTAGTAAATTCTATTGCTACATGGGATGTTTTTGGGGAAAGGCTTTCCAAGTTTTTTGAGGATAAATCTGACAATCTGTCTCTGGTAGAGAAACTAACTACCATTAAAAGGGCTCCATAAGAGGAACTAAGTGATTTTAATCTCAGATTTCAGAAGACTTGGAATAGGATCTCTACCACGGTAAGACCCACTGTCGAGTATGCATTTTTGTACTTTCTTAAAATCTTGAATAGTGATATTTCAGTAATGATCCAGTCAATGGGAGGGAATTCTTTACCTCAAGATTTTGAGATTGCAATAAGGGCGTAAAATAGTCTCATTCAGGCAGGAAAGATAGCTCCTAGGCCACCCATGCCTTATTTTCCTAACATCCAATCCAACATGCCACTAGTTGTCCCACCTCTAGCCTCATTACCATCTTATAAAAGTGAGGAAATTATGCCTATTGTCCCTCCTAGTCAATTGCAAAGCATAAAAAATAGTCAACAAAAGATTGAGAGCTTGCTACAGACTTTTGGGAATGAACTAGTAAACTTGAAAAGGTAGCAAAGTCATCCAATAGCCCATACTCAAGGTCAATTTGATGGTTCTTCATCTCAAGAGCCTAATCAACCCAGTTATCAAGGTAGCACACAACAGTATCAGGGAAATAGTAATACCAATAGGCAAAACTAGAATCAAAGGGCTTATAGGCCTTATAATCCAACACCTCTTAATGTTGTTAGGGATATTATTCCTAGCCAAAATAACATTGCTACAGATCATGAATGGTTTTATCCCTACAATGAACAACACAATTAGTGTAAGTGTACTAATGGAGTGCTCAATCAAGCCTTAATGGTTCAAAGTGTAATGGATTTACAACCTACTGTATCCACTGAAGAGGCTCAGCAACACTATGATACAATTTCTCCTGACACTTCATTCCTTAATTGGCAAGAGGAAGAGTTTTGTGGAGTGAATGATGATTCATCCATATCAGAAAACACAAGAGCCAAGAAGAGAGCTCTAGAATAAGAGAAGTCGGCTCCTAGGATTGCTACTACAAATCAATCATCAGCCATTCCACCAGTTTCAAACCTAAGAGTGGCCTCTACTCATGCCAATAGAGAAATATAGTATCAGAAATAGCTGGATCAGAATATTAGTAAGTCTCCTCAGAAGGTATAGTTTGTTGTTCCTTATAACATTGTTGATAATATGAAAAAGATGAGTGTTTCAATTTCTATGTGGGATTCATTAGCTATTCCAAGGCAAACTGATTTGTTAAAAGAGGAGCTATCAAAAGGAACAACAATTCCACATCAAGTTGTAAATCATCCTCTCAGAGTAGTCATGGCCAATTTAGAGCCTTCAAAAGTGCATGATGAAGTGATTAAAGAAGAAAAGAAGATTGGTAAGGTGAAACAATTAGAAGTACAAGTAAGTAAAAAGGCTGCATATTTAAATAAATCAACAATACCAGTTGAAAGAAAGCCAGCAAATATGAAAAAGATGACAGAAAAGGAAGGTAATAAATCTGCAAATATTAATCCTCCTCCCTTCTATGTCTCTTTAATTATTGGGAACAAGTTGGTGCATAATTGCATGGTAGACAGTGGTGCAACCAGCACTGTCATGCCAAAGAGCATAGCTGATGTATTGGATTTAGAATATGAACCTCTTGAGAAAGGAGTTGTCCAACTTGATGGTTCTTCAGTTAAAATAGTAGGAGTTGTTAAATTTGGGAGTTTAACCTTGCACACATGTCCAAACGTCTCCATTTCTCAAGATATTTTTGTCATAGATCTACCACCTTACTTTTCTCTATGTTTATCAAGAGACTTCACAGCCAAGATAGATGCATATTTCTCATTAGATTGGTCTCACCTGTATTTCAGAACTAGATATGGTGCTAAGGTGACCATAAAGTTAGAGTTATGGGCCAAAGACCATATAGAGCCTTATAATCCTAGCCCCATAAATGCAAGTTGTGTGATCATGGATCCAGATGAAATCAATGAGACTTCATCTTATAACACACAAACTAAAGGATATCCTGATAATTTTGTCCTAGTTGAATGGGTAGCTAGAAGTGATCAAGATATTGATGTGTTTTCTGCTGGTTTTGGTAATTATGTAATGTTAGAATCTGATTCAATTGTTCCTAATCTGATTAAAGATCAATGTCCTGAATCTAAATTATCTAACCAGCTATGGGATCTATATTTTGATGGATCAAAGAATAAAGATGGTATTGGTGCAGGAGTTATGATGGTATCACCTCTTGGTGACAAATTTTATGTTGCTTACAAGTTATCTTTTCCATGTTCTAACAATATAGTAGAATATGAGAGCTTGATCTAGGGCTTGGAGTGGGCTAGGAAAAGGGGAATCAAATGTTTAAGGGCATTTGGAGACAGTGAGCTGATAGTAAGGTGGGTGAGAGGAATTAATACTATTAAGAATGATCTCTTA
Organism: Thuja plicata; assembly: GCA_018584345.1. NCBI lineage: Eukaryota > Viridiplantae > Streptophyta > Pinopsida > Cupressales > Cupressaceae > Thuja > Thuja plicata. The sequence goes on from MU225536.1 coordinate 268,238, forward strand.
AAGCTGTATAAATCAAGAATGTTTGATATTTTGGAAGATTTTGATGCTTTCAATCTCATTTCCATACCTAGAAGGAAAAATATGCATGCTGACAGATTGGCTAGTATTGGTGCACATGCTTCAATTACAGAAAATAGAGGACTGATTTCAGACCAGTCACATGTTAAAATTGTTGCAAGGCCATCTATCCTAGATAATGATTCTAATTGGAAAATTTTTCAATACTGATGAACACATCTTGAGTTTTATGACAGAAACTGAAGGGTTTTTAGCTCCTAAATGTGATAAGCATGATCAAAAAATGGAGAATCAAATGATCCATCTAAAGAGTAACAAGCTTCCAAGAGGATTGGTCAGCCTGGAATCAGCCTTCAATTTTGATGATCAATTCAGAAAGAGTAAAACTAGTTTATTGGTTAAAGAAGATTGTTATGAGGAGGTGAAGATCTTTAGAGACAAGTATCTAAAGGTTAGTAAAATAAACTCTCCCAAAGAAAAAGAATTGTTTATTGATCTTTTCAGAGAATATAGTGATGTATTTTCTTGGGATTATGCTAATTTAAAAGAGTTTGATCATCAACTGACTCAACATACCATAGAGTTAGAACCAAATGCAAGACCAATCAGGCAAAGCCAAAGGCCCATAAACCCCAAATTAGAACTTTAATGCTGAAAGAACTAAGAAAGCTCTTAGATGGAGGCATAGTATTCCCAATAAAGCATACATCATGGGTTTCCAATCTAGTTGCAGTAAGGAAGAAAAATGGAGAGATAATACTTTGTGTATATTTCAGAGACCTTAATAGGGAATCTCTGAAGGATAGGCATCCTCTTCCTTCCATGGAATAGATCCTTCAATATGTTTTAGGTTTTGAAAGATTCTCACTCTTGGATGAATATTTTGGTTATAACTAGATTTTGGTAAAAGAATTTGATCAATTCAAAACAGCCTTTACCACTACATGGGGTACAATGGCTTACCGAAGAATGCCATTTGGTCTATCAAATGTAGGGGATACTTTTTAGAAAGCAATGGACATGGATTTCAAAAATTTGATGTATAATTTTGTTCTAGTATATCTGGATGATATTACCATTTACAGCAAAATTGCAAACCAGCACATAGACCATTTGAAACAAATTTTGCAGATATGTAGAGAGTTTGGAATCTCTCTTAACCTAGAAAAGTCTATTTTTGCAGTACATGAAGGCAAAATTTTGTGGTACCAAGTGTCTAAAGGAGGTACAACAATTGATTCTGAAAGGATTCATGCAATTCTTGAGTTATCACTGCCAAACATAAAAAGGGATTGCAAAGTTTTATTGGAAGGATAAATTTTGTTAGGCACTTTATTCCTAATATTGCAAATTTATTGAAACCTTTGACTTCTATGTTAAAAAAGGATGTGCCTTTTAGCTGGACTGCCGAGGGAAAGGAGAGCTTTGAGAAAATTAACCATGCATTATCTTCAGCCCCTACTTTAGCTAATCCTAACTTCTCTAAGGATTTTGTTTTATATGCTTATGGTGGTATTGACACAGTTTCAGCAATGCTGGTGCAAAAGAATGAGGAAGGACAGGAGCAGCCAATAGCCTTTTTCAGTAAAGGTATGAATAATTATGAGGAAAAATACAATTTTGTAGAAAAGCATGTATTAGCTGTCATAAAAGCCTTAAAGAAGTTTAAACATATGGTTGTTGGGAACATAATACATCTAATGATTGCACACCCTAGCATTAAAGAATTTCTGTTAAATAAAGATGTTAGTGAAAAGAGGGTAGAGTGGATAACTAAAGTCATGGAATATGATGTACAAATCCATGTGACCAAGCTGGTTAGAGGGAAAGGCTTATGTGCTCAGATGGTAGAAGGGGAAGATCAGGTTAAGTCCACTGAAGAGGCCATCTTACCCCAAGGTGATCCTGTACTGATTAATGATCCAACATCCTGGTTATCAAATATGACCAAATTTCTGCAAACTGGTCAATGTCCAATAAATATTGATAGAGTCAAAAGAAGGTACTTCAGGCTTCAATCTATTCCTTATGTGCTAATTGATAACATTCTATATAGGAAAGATCTTGCTAGTATGCTTCTTAGATGTATAGATTAAATTGATCAGAATAAGATTTTGTCTGAATTTCATGATGGATCTTGTGGAGGGCATTTCAACCCCAAAAATACAACATGGAAAATTCTGAGAGCTGGCTATTATTGGCTATATTTATTCAAAGATGCTCATTCATGGGCAAGAAGATGCCAAAATTGTGCTATTTTTGCAAGAATACAAAGGTTGGCAGCATTTCCATTAAAACCAATCATTATTGATCAACCATTCAACAAGTGGGGAGTGGACTTTATTGGCCCAATAAACCCTAATTCTAGTGCAAGTCATAAATGGATCTTGACTGCTACAGATTATTTTACTAGGTGGACTGAGGCCATTGCACTAAAGGAATCATCTGGAAATGTTGTTCTGAGTTTCTATGATGATATTATTAAAAGGTTTGGAGTTCCTCAATCCATAGTATCAGATAATGCCTTGGCTTTTGTTGGATCATCTATAACTGAATGGGCTATCAAGAATGGTATTTACTTAAGTACTGTTACCCAAATTTTTCAAATGCGGGATAGCAGTCATAACAGTAAAAAATTTGCATAAAGATACATCCCTTTAACATTATTGTTCAGCCAATACTGATGAATACATTACTATTACATTCATATTATCAGATTTTATTTGTACTCTAAGTTTTGATCAAATTCACACTTTCATATTCATAAACGATCATTACATTGTGCATTTATACTGAATGTATTAGACAAGTGTTCCTTTAAGGTCACACATCTTGCATACTGAAACTTAGAGGACATATGCATAAAATAAAGAAAGAGAGAAGCATGATGAAGTCTAGGGTCTATGTATTTCCTTTAAGAGGTCTTCTAGTTTCTGGAGTTGGTCATCTGCATCATCTAAAGTCATGTCTTGGTTGTCTTGGTCTTGTCTTTGTCTGTCCTCCATCCTAGGTCTTCTGTTGTTCTTGTTTCCTACAGCATCATGGTGAAAGAGATATTAGATCCAATTGGATCTAAGTAATACATAAAAGCCTAAAAGATACCATGCATTAGTCAAACTCCCTGAACTACATATTTACTGATGATATCAATGTGATAGAAAGATATGCATTTGTATTGATAGGATAATAAAATCAAACAGACATATCTTTATTAAATCTTTTGCTATATTTAAGGATGCAGTGAGTGTCACGAACCCATGTTTGAACCTCACTAAGTAGCATTCTGATGTTTTTGAGTGTCACAAGCCCATGCTCAAACTTCATTAACAATAAATAAACATTCATATCTTGTTGTACTTATCATATTAAGTGTAGATTCAGCATCAATGTGAATTATTTACAGTGGACAAAGCTACAGGATGCAAGCTGAACATAAAATGAAAATGTGTATAAACTGGAGCAGAGTATGTGCAACTAGCAGTGGAATATCACAAAGGAGAGAGTTACTTATCTGCTATGGGAATAATAATAGTCATGTTGAGCATCTCTCAGTCATAATCACCTTCTAAGGTTTGTGAAGGTTATGAGTGAAAGATGCAATGGTTTTATTTATAAAATATTATATCTTTAACATTTTTCATTCATAACCTTGCAACTTTAGTAAGTTATTAAGAGGTGTTTTCATGGTTTCCTAAAGCAACTATCCAGCATGGCCAATCTCATCATATATGGTTTGCAAAGCAGAGAATTCACCAGTTCACCAAGTTTATAGATGTTGATTACACAAGGTTCTATTCATGTCAGCAAAGAGAAACAGTTTGGATGCTCTATGGTATAATCATAGTTTGTGTTCAAAGTGTGGAATATGTTAAAACAATTTCTAAAAAGCTTCATGTTTTACACAGGAATGTCTTCATACAGCTAATCTAGAAAGAAAAATCACTTATTTGTCAGCAAAGAGAGTCAAGATTTTGAGCTTCATATGTTATTACAGAATATGTTGAGGAAGATATTAAATTTGACAAAGTTGCAATTGATAGTAATTCAAAGTTCCATCAATTTGAGAAGTACAATAGCCATGTCAATTTCAGATAATGCCCACAAGCTACATACTGGTATTCCAGTTATCAAAAGTGTGAAGGGATTATTTTTCTTTAGTGAACTGAAGAATTCTTATAAATTAGTAATAGTCACGGCTTTATGTGCCAAATGAAATAACAACAGTTAAAACAGTGACTGTTACTAGTTTATAAATAAGTTTGTGTTTTATAACAGTCACATGGTAAGTATCGCATATGGTGAGATGTACCAGTAGCTTACAAAAAAAAAAAAATAGTTGAGCCTAGATAGAAATGCATGGAGCCCACATTAAATAAATCCCATATATATATGGTGAACAACAGATAGAAATGCATGGAGCTGCGGTTAAAGCCACAGTAAGAACAGTTTAACAAATATACAGTTCAACGGAGATATATAAACAATGGATGTCGTGAAACATGATATGGGCTTGTGGCTATACAAGTAAAAGAGAACTCTCAGTGTATCTGAGTTCATGCAAGTGAAACAACAGTTAACAAGGAGAACCCGTGACTTATGCATGGTCAAAATTTCATGAGCTTTCATTGCAAGAAGATAAAACTCCAAGAAATAAACTCAAAGTAAACTTACAGTTCGATGAAGTGAGTTTGTGTTCAATGCCGAGTTTCCTATTTTGGCATGAGCTTCAGTATATATATAATAGCCAGTGATCTCCAGTAGCGGTCGAGTTCTTTCATAGTCCTCATGCCGAGCTTCATCAGAGATTTTTGAGATCTTTCTTGTATGTTAGGGTTTCTTGGCCTAAATTTCTTTGTTGAGAATGAGTTATCTTGGAGATAAGCTCAAGTGCCAAGATCAATTAAACATCATAAAAATTGGAATCTGCCAAGCAATTAAATGCCTTAATGCAGATGTATGTTCCTGCAGTGCCTTGAAAACTGAGAACATGCCACCTCTTGCCTTCCTCAATTTGTGTATTGTTGCAAGTGGATGGAAAGTCATGTCGACTTCTCCACATTATATTTTTTCCACACTAAGTTTTTATCTAAGTTAGGAATGAGGGACATATTTTAATATTAGTTTTTTCTAATATTAAAATTAATAATAATTTTGGCAATTATTCTTTGTAAAAGGATTTAATTCCTTATATTAAGCCAAAATTTAAGGAGGGGGCATTTAGAGGAAGTTTGTAAAAAGCTTAGTTAGTGGCATGTTTTTTTTGGCACATTTTTTGGCTAAAATTTGGCATTTTTGAAAGGCTTAGATTTTCAGATTTGAGGCATAGAGAGGTTATAAAATTGATTTTTTATGATCAATTAGTGGGTCAAAAATTGGTGGAGAATTAGCTTAGTGAATTTCTACTATTCCTATAGCTGTGTTTTCTTTCTTTTTTGTATCCTTTGAGTTGCAGATGTTGGAGAAGAGGCTCAAAGTGAACTCATTGTTCCTTGATACCTTAGATTCCTGTTTGTAATCACATTCTGTCAAATTTTGGTGAAGAATAAAGCAGATGTTTTGGCTCATACATGTGGAGTTTTGATTCTATGATCCTATTTCATCTTTCTTTGCAAGTGTTGTTTTCATTGTTATCCAAGAGAAGTGAGTGTTTCTAAATTCCTTCTTAAGGTGATCAGTTATTTAAAACCTTGTATGGAAAAAATATGTTTTTGAACTATCTGAGCTATTTGTGGTTTAACCCTAGTAGTAAGGTTTGTTATCCTATATGTTGATTAGAGACTTGAAGGGTCAAGCTTTTGATATGTGATTTGGAGTTACTATTTTTGTCTTTTCATCAGAATTTTGAATTCATTCTTGGTGTATCACCCCATTTCCCATTCAGTTTTAAAAATTTCTCCATTTTCCATAATACAAATTGCAAATCAGGAGAGTGATATTCCATATTTTATAGGAACCGGCCTAGAATCCAGAGATTCCTCTTCATTCATAGTCTACCCATAGCTAGGAGAGGTTTCCATTATTAGGATGGAATTGTCATGTAGCCCTAATGCTTGAGTTAGGGTGACAATTCTAAGCCTAAACAAGTACTTCTAATTACTATCCACAGGGTAATGGTCTTGCAAAGTCTACAAATAAAAACCTAATCAAGATCATAAAAAAGACTTTGCAAGGAAATAAGACAGATTAGCACTCTAAGTTGAAGGAAACCTTGTGGCTAGATAGAATTACACCTAAGCAGGTTATTGGGAATTCACCCTATGTCCTTGTTTATGGAAAAGAGGCTAGATTACCCATATCCATAGAATTTGTGGCATTATAGCTAGTTGATCAAATGTTGCTTTTTCAAGAAGGAGATTCCCTTGCCTTGAGGTATGCTGGTTTATTACAATTCAAGGAAGAAATAAATAGGGCATTTGAAACTATGGAATTAATTCAAGCACAAACTAAGAGGCCTTTTGACAAGAAGACTACATTCAAGGATTACAAAGAAGGTGATCTAGTACTTAGGTGGGATGTACTAAAAAGTAGGCCAAGGCAACATGATAAATTTGATAACTTCTGGACAGGCCCTTTTGTTATTATAGCCTGTAGAGAAAACAATGCTTATCAGTTGTCCACAACTGATGGAGAAGTTCTGCAAATTCCACTTAATGGAATACACCTCAAGCTTTGCTTTGAGGATTAGGTTTTAGTCTAGGTTTCATTTTCAATAAGTGTTGTCCAAGCACTTAGGTCTCTAGGTTTCTTTAGGTGTTTATGTTGCATTAGTCTAGGGTAGCTGCATTTTTATTTCAATAATGATTGATTTCATGATTTTTGGTTTCCTAACTCCATTGCCCAAGGATAAAGGTCTAGGGTTGTGTCTAGCAGGCAGACATCCAGTAGAATTCGCCAAAATTGTTATCCTAATTTTTAGCATGCATCAAAGTAACCACAAATAGGAAAAAATTGCATTTTTAGAAGAGTCCCATTAATATTATCCTTTAGATATTATTAATAAACATTCTATCACTACATTCATTTTTAGAAGTTATTATTTATACTATAAGAGTTGATCACATTCCAAAATTTCCAAATTATAATTGATCAATTACATTGTACATTCAAACTGAATGTATTGTTCAAGTGTTGTTTCATATTTCTTTTCATGTCAAAATAATAGTACATTGCAGAATAGAAGGCATAATTGAAAGTATGGAGTAGGGGTCCCATGCATTGCCTTGTGGTTGGTTTCTTGATGTTTGCATATTAGGTCTCCATTTTCCATATCTGCATCTACATTTAGGTCTTTTAGGGTTTACCTGCATCAGGAGAAGAAAGTGGGGTGTTAGATCTAGTTGGATCTAAGCAATACATGCAACACAAACAACATACAATTAGTTCTTCTAAGGCTGCATATTAATCTGATGAAATCAATGTAACAAGAAAATATTCATCCATAGTATCTAAAAAATAGTATTAAAGGGACTTGTTTTGAACATGAAACCTTTTCCTATTTATGAACACTTTGATATATATTATTCTTTTCTATGTAATCAGATATCTGAACAAACTTAGCATGACATCCAAGAAACCTATTTTTAGAATTTGATTAACCTACTAGTTCAACAAATGATACAAATCAACCAACACTCATGAGTGAATTTCATCTCAGCATACACTCACTCACAAATGTTAATTGATTCATATTATCTGATGACCTAATAAATTAAGCAGTGTTTTGTGTGCAAGTGGGCAGGTATTGTAACACCCCAAAATTGGCATCTTGCAACCCTAACCAATTTTGTTGCATTTATCACTCTTCTAGATCATCAAAGTCCTATTTTACAATTCTGAGTTTTAACTGACTCTACTCGACCTGAGTGTCAAATGCAGAAAATCCTAAATCTACATTAATCATACATCATATTTAATTCCTAAATATCTATTGGCTAAATAAACCCAATGATTGAATTAATTTAATTAATAAAGTCCTAAGCACTTTAATTAAATTAAATTCACCCTCTTTAGCTAAGACATATGAGAAAGGGATTAAATAATATTTAATTATTAAATAAATATCCTCATTTCAATAATTGAATTTAATTATTCAGATAATTGAGAAAAACCTATTTATGAGGTCATATTTATTTAATTAATTGGATATTCTCTCAAAAATCTTTCTTTTGTTCATAAATAGAATCTTTGAATTAATTATGCTTTAAAGAGAAAGAAAACAATTAATTCAAATAAAACAAAATTAAATCAAAGAAAACAATTAAAGCAGAGAGAAAACAATTTATTGTATTTTTTTTAATAAATCTTTATATTCTGAACTGGCTTTTCTATCTGTTTTATTTCAAAGAGGAAAGTTTCTATTCTGATCATCTCTGAGTCTATAAAAGAACTTCCATTCCTCATTCAAAACCCCTTCTCCCCACTTATTTTTATGCATTGTTAGAATACTGAATTATTGTCACATTTCTTGATAATATCATATAGAATAATCTCAGTTTTCAATAGAATAGTTTCAATTTCTAGAATAATTGCATTGAAATCATGTCTTAGATTAATCTTGCATCTTTCAATTCTTAGAATAAATTTTCATTGTATTTCATTCATGGAGAAAAATCCTTCATTCCTAGATTGGTCTATGGTTGTGAAACTCTCGTTCTGAGAGCTATTTCAAAAACCCCATCTGGATAGAAGGCAACAGGTCGAATCATGCAGGTAGACATGATGAATAATCTCATATTCATTCTTGTGTGTATCAGATGAAGAAGGACTATGTTGAAGTGTATGGTGAGTTAACAAGGCCAAATTTACCACATACATTTCTGGCGCCCACCGCGGGGTAGGTACATTCTATTTAGGCCTCATTTCATTTCACTTTTTTCATTTTTTTTTATTCTTTCCATACTTCTGTACAACTCTGTTCTAATCTCGCGTGAACTTTCTGAGCGTCTCACGCGAACTTTCTAGTTCTTTGTGTGGCTCTCTGCACTTCTTCGCGCAACATAGTATACTTTATCATGCGAAATTATATACCAGAGCTTTCATTTTGATATTTTATTGCCTTGGTTTTCTAACCACCTACTATTTTTTGACATCTGTGTTTCTTTGATTTTATCTTTTGAAACAGCTTAACAATGGTTCACAGGACGCTGAGATAAAGAAAAAGCCATCATAAAAATTCTAACGTGTTTATTGTAGGATGTTGAAATGAAGAAAGGCATTACAAAATACTAATGGGTTTATTGCAGGATGTTTGTCGAAGACCTTGCATGTTTTCACAAATTCTCATATCTATTTTTAGTAGTTAAAACACACTTTGGTTGGTGCTTAAAATGAATCATTGTCTTGCGTGATAGAAGTGTTTTTTAGATTTTAATCCTAAGAACTACATGAATGTATCCTCTCCCCTCACCTTTATGGATCTTGGGTGTAAGAGAAATTCATGTGATTCTTCTAGAGTGTCTACCTCCCGAGAGCTTTAGCAGAGCCAGTGAGAGTGGATGCCCAACCGGTAACAGGCTAAAGCCAAGCCCTTCCAAACCGGTATACAAAAAAATGCTATTGTAATTAATGTCACAATAGACAGGTGTGAATTCATTTTGGAAACCAAAATCTCCTCCAGTACCCTAGTGGTGTGTTAAAGTCCTAACATTGTTAAGGTGAAAGCCTTGCTTTGAACGGATTGGGAGAGCCCCCTTTACTGGGAAAATGACTTGATCACAACCACCTGAATGGATGTCCTTACTATAAACTGTTGTTCTAGTTTTCAAAAACCCTCTATCTATTGGCATGGAAGGTCAGAGACCGACTAAGATGCCCCACATTTTTACAGCTTTTAGTAGAGATAACAGCCCTTTGGGAAGCAATTCCTCTGGGTTTTGAAGCTTGGTGTGCCTAAGAAGTGAGTGCATACGTAAGGAGGAGCCTGTGCCTCCAAGCTTCTAAGTTGTCCGCTAAGAGTAAGTGTAGCTAAACTTTGGTTCAAGTGGGGATTCAACAGATACTATCCTAGTTATCCTAGGATTGTGATGTTCCTATTCTGGTACTACAAATATTCTGTTTAATGTGTTTTGCATTGGTTTATCATTTGAACAATCAAAACTATCGTCAAAACACACAAACTGTCAATCTTGAACATGTCCAAAAAAATCTATCATTCAAACTATCTGTTAGGAAACAATACAATTTTATCTCGGGAAACACAAACTGGTCTCAACTGTCTGATTCTGTAAATGTTCATTTGTCACAATTTGCATAGTTTCACGCAAAATTTCCCAACCTTAGCATCATTCGGTGAGAATATTCACATGATACACTAAGATATATCATGCAACATTTGATAACAGTGCTTATATCCTGTCACATTCTATTCTGCCTGTCTGGTGTCATTCTTCGCATGAATACTACAAAGTTTCACGCGATTCAGTGAGAATCTTCACGTGACAGTACATTTCTTTGCACGAATTTGGAGTCTTTTTTCCAAAAAAGCAAGTTAAATTCTGTCAGTCAAGTGTACTTCTATCAAATCTGGTCTCTGATATGGGTCTATTTTTCTTCTCTCCATCTTCACACAGTCTGAAACTTAGTTTCTTGGGTTGAGAATTATGTGATTCTTGCTTAAACTAGTCTTGTCTCATGTCTTTTTGATCTCTTTTCATCTGTGTCATCATGCCTTGTGTCACAATAGTCATCTCTTGGCTATTCTAGCCTCATCTCTGATGATTTGCACCAAGGATACTTCACCTTTTGGCATGTTCTATGTAATTACTTTGAGACAGTTTCAAGTTTGGTCCTAGTTCACATCCCTTGTTTAAATCTTTGTCTATGATTGTCACAACTCAAAGTGGCAAAACATTTCCTTCAATCAATCAAGATGAATCTATTCTTTCCACACCATTACTGGCTACATCTAGTGAGGAATCATCTCGATCTCCTTCTCTAGTATGTCAACCTTATAATAAATGGTCATTTCCTATGGATTTTAGTCGGGTTTGAAATCCTGCGTTCCGAGAAGACCCAAATTCAGAGAACACTCAATCTTTTCATACTGAGTCTTTACACCTTGAATCATTGCATTTTGGCAAGATGGCAGGTCATAACCAATCAGGTGGTGAGGGTAGCAGAACTAACCTCTTTAAAACTTGGGGTAAGTCCCAATGTCAAGACCCCCCTTACGATGTAGAAGAAGAAATAACTCAAGAAGAGATTGCACAAGCTCATGCTAACAAATATTTCAGTAGGATGATGGGAGTTCTCTTAGCTAAGGAGAAAGAAAAATACATTGTTGAACTAGCCAATCAAGGGGCTAAGTTACCCTCCAATTATGATGTAGAAACACTTGTTGAGAAAGAGGAAGAAACTGAAAATTCCCGCTTGCACAAAGAAATGCAAACTATGCAAGAGAAACTCTCTCAACTCTTGAAAGAGAAAGACAAACCCATTACACAATTCACACTGGAAAGCATCTATCCTTTCCCATTTGACAAAGATCTTTTCATGCCTCCTTTTCCCAAAGGAGTTGAACTTCCTAAATACGATAAATACTTGGGTGCATTTGAACCTCAAGACCATTTGAGAGAATTTGGTGCTCTCTCCATGGAATTCATACATGACACAACCTATCTCATGCATCTTTTCCCATGTAGTTTGGGAGGGTCCGCTATGGAATGGTTTTCTAGACTACCAACTAGCATCAAAACTTTTGACAAAATTGCCAATTTATTTCTACAACATTATTCTCACTACATCCAACATCCGGTTCATATCCGAAATCTTTGTAACTTGAAACAAAATCATGGGGAATCCTCTTGGCATTTCTCCAAAGATGGAGACAACTTTATACACAATATTCTCTCAAGATACCTGAATCCAAAAAGTTGGACATCTTTCTCAATAATCTTGTCCCCAACTTTGGGTATCAAGTATAGCTACAAGGTCCTCTAACCTTTGATGACATGATTAAACAAGCTGTAAGAATTGAGACATTTATGATCAAGAAAGGATAATTTACCTTTCACAAGGAAAATAAACAAGGGTCTTCTTCCTCAAGCAAAGATAAACCCAAATTTCCCAACAAGAACAAAAATGTTGTGAATGATGGAGTTGTAGAAAATGTGACTCCTAATCCTTCCAAGGCTACCTTTAATCTCACTACCATGATCAAAGTGGTGAAAGCCACTGAACAAGCTATGACAGATTCCAAACTGAGTACTTCATGATTTTTTGGACCTAAACCTTGGGCTCCTAGGCCCAAGCGTGAGTTCACTCCTTTAGGAGAACCTCTTGAGGAAGTTTACAAGACTCTTTTGGACAACCATTTACTCACTCCATTGGATAATTCATGACCTTATGATCTGCAACCAAGACCCTCTTGGTGGAATGAATATGCTTATTGTGATTTTCACCAAAACAAAGGTCATAAAATGGCTACTTGTCTTAAATTGCAGCATAAAATCTAGGATCTCATTGATAGTGAAGTCATTGCTGTGGGAGGTCACAACAAAAATTCTGATCACCAAGCTTTCAAAGACCCATTTCCTCCTCATGGAAAAGGTGAATCCTCTAAAGGAAAAAATATTGATGCTAAGGTCAACTATACATACACCAATAATGACAATGTCATTAATATGGTTGAACCTGTTGATGCTGAATATTGTAATGTCATCATTATCAAGGGAAGGGAAGATACTTCTAAGTCCAAAACACCTTTCATTTTGTGTGGTTCTACACCTCAGTCTTCTGAATAAGGACAGTCTCAAGTGAGTGCTAACATTGTCACTTGATCTCGCGCTAAGATCATCCTCAAAGGCCCTAAGCCTTCTATATCTACATCAACTCAACCTTCAGACAAAGCTAAGGTTGACTCTGCTAATAAGAATCCCAAATTGGGTTCCTCATCTAATGCTACCAATTACAACATTCTTGATCAATTGTAATGTACTAATGCTCAGATAACTATTTTTGTGCTCCTGAAAATCTCCCCTCCTCATAGGGAAATCCTAGACAAAGCCCTCACTAAGGCAAATGTCCCAAAAGATTTTGATCTCGACTGGTTTCAATCCATGGTAGGTCACTTGACCTCCTCACATTACTTGTCTTTCTCTAAGGAAGATGACCATTCTTTGAGTCACCCGCATAATAACCCTCTGCACATTGAAGTCATGATAGGTCCAAAGTGTGTTCGTCGTGTTCTCATAGATAATGATGCTAGCCTCAATATTTTCTCTACTAGTTTCCTTACTAAGTTAGGCTATGGCAAAGATTGCATTGATGCTTTCAAAAAGATTACTATTAAAGCCTATGATGAGGAAGAACGTAAATGCAAGGGGTTAGTTGTTTTTCCAATAAGAGTTGGTCCTATTGAACGATATGTTATTTGTCAAGTGCTTGACATTCCTTTGGTATACAATATTTTGTTAGGAAGGACATGGATCCATGAAATGCAAGTTGTCCCTTCCACATACCATCAGTGCACTAAGTTCCCATTCCAAGGATCTGAAGTGACTATACCTGCTAATACACACTATGATTGCAATGCCCTCACAAAATATGTTGACATCTTCGTGCCTACCAACAGAGAATCTATTGAACTCCTTGAGAATAAATTAAAAGAAATGGGAAAGAGTTTGACACTCAAAGAAAATGACATGGGAGGATATCAAATTGAACTTGTGCTAGCTATTACATCTTTGTCTTTGTCTCCCCATTCTTTTGGGAGACCTTCTGAGAGCACCAAAACTTCTATGGTTCCTCCTCCAACAAAGTATGGTGGTACCTTTGTACAAGCCACAGTACCATTAGAAGAAGAAGCTGAAAATAGAGCTATCAAAGCTTGGATATATAAAGGAGAAGACAATTCTAAAAAAACTCCTTATGACATGAAACCTGAGCAATATGGCAAAGGTCTATCTATTATGCATTGTTTTGGCTACAAAGGAAATGGTCCCATAGGTGTGAATCATAAGGTCTTGATTGCACCACTTGAAGCTATTGGTCACAGAACTCATGACTCTATAGGTACAGGCTTCCAAAAGCTCACATTTCAATTGGGAATAAAGAAGTTTTTACCTCGAGAAGATAAACAACCAACACCTGAAGAAACACCTAAAATTGTAGAATCAGAAGACAGTTCTGATGAGGATAGTTTTCCTTATCCTATTCCTCCAGACTTGGAAGCATTCTTTGCTGAGCTTGATGACTTTATCCAGTGTGTTAGTACAGTAGACACTGACAGTGATTCTGATGACACCACTTCCTTGACTCCATTAACTTATGAGGATTGGAAAGAAATATATGCTCTAAATCTAGGTCATCAAGGTGATTTATACATACCACCACACTTTCAAGAATAGTTTGACCAAGAATTCCAGTCACTTCTCATTACACAAGAGGCAGCTGATGCTAAAAACACTAATGACGTACCTAGGTAAAAAGGTGCTCATCTAACCATAGCAGAGGTTCTAGGTAGAACTCATCCCAACTGGGGACAAAGGGTTGATTTCACTCATGTTCTTGATATGACACCTAATGATGAAACAGACTCTCATGAATATGAGTTTGACAGCTTGTCATATGCCACCTCTGACAGAGATATAGATATAGCTAACACATATGAAAACATTCTTGACATAGGTGAAGGGTCTAGTGTAAGGTCGCACGAGTTTGAATCCCTAGATGTTAACATGTCATCTACTACGGTCGCTAGAAATCAAAGGAATTGGACTATACCTCTAGATGAGATCACTTTAGGTCTTGAATTTCTTGTCCATGCCTTTGATGATTATACCATGAATGCACTTGAACCCGTCACTCCTCTTTCACTTCGCCATCCTAAGCTTATAGACTGGAACTCTACCTCCCCATCTAATGAAGTTCTTACGTTCTAGAAAAATTATGCTCTTGCCTGTTACCTACATGCTGTCGAACCTCTAATGTCCTCCACTAGTGAAGAAAGTGTCAATATGACCAAGGTGGACATCAAGTATCTTAGTCACAAAATCAAAAGAAGAAAAAATAGGTGCTTTGATGGTGAAAACCACATTGTGGCAGTATCAAAGCCTAAAATAGTCAAAATAAAAGATGTATCCAAAGGTGAAAACCTCTCTGAGGCGCCTGTGGATGAGATACTTGATGCACTTCTAAGTTATTTCTAGGAGAGATCATATGTTCTTATTGAACCAACTCAACCTATCAACTTGGGTACATAGGCAGAACCTCAAATCATTCACTTGGCACAATCACTATCAGAGGCAGAAAGAGAGGAATTCAATACATTCTTCAGAAGAAGAAAAAAAAGATTAACTTTGCATGGAAATATTCAGACATGCTACCCTAATCTAAACATGCATCATTTATCCATTGCACTAGGTGTTAAGCCTGTCAAGCAGAAGCTTTGCAAAATGCATCCACATGTAGCTCTACTTGTCAAAGCTGAATTAGAGAAACTTCTTAAGGTAGTGTTTATCAAAGTAATTGATTATGTGGAATGGATCTCTAATATTGTTCTAGTATCAAAACATGATAAATCTATATGAGTCTGCACAGACTTCAGAGACTTGAATTTGGCATGTCCTAAGGATGATTTTCCATTGCCTAATATTGACATGATCATAGCTATGACAATAGGGTATGAAATGTACTCACTAATGGATGGTTTCTCTGGCTACAACCAGATAAAAATTGTGCCAGAGGACCAAGAGAAAACAACTTTCACATGTGCCTGGGGCACCTTCTGTTGGAATGTCATGCCCTTTGGACTCAAAAATGCTGGTGCTACATATTAGAGAGTTGTTACTACTATATTTCATGACATGATGCATAAAACAATGGAAGATTATGTGGATGACACTTTGGCTAAGAGCATGCACTGAAAGAAACATCTTGTAGATGTAGGTCCTATACTAGATCGCATGGAACAATTCAGTCTGAGGCTTAATCCTAAGAAGTGCACATTTGACGTAACATCTGAAAAAATTCTTGGCTATATCATCTCTGCCAAAGGCATCGAAGTGGATCCTGCAAAAGTACAAGCTATCATGGAAATGGCGCCATCAAAGAATATCAAACAAATGAGAGGACTTCAAGGCTGACTGTAGTCTATCTAGCATTTTATCTCTCAACTGGCGAACAAGTCACAACCATTTACCAAGACTCTACACAAAGGTGTGACTTACCAATGGAATAGGGAATGTGATGAAGGGTTCACACAAATCAAACAATATCTTGCGATCCCACCAATCTTGATGCCTCCTATTCATGGGAAGCCACTTATGTTGTATATCTCTATGACAAATGCATCATTGGCTATCCTATTGGCTCAAGAAGATCAGCACAAGAAAGAAAGGGCTATCTATTACATTAGTAGAACTCTAGTCTCATATGAAATGAAATATTCTACTATAGAGAAGGCTTGCCTTGCAGTGGTGTTTGCTTCACAAAAATTGTGGCACTACATGCTAGCTCATACTACACGTCTAATTGCTAAAATTGACCCTCTAAAATATTTTCTCAGTAAAGCTACCCTCACAGGTAGACTAGCTAAATGGGTCATGCTTCTTAGTGAATTTGATATTGAATATGTGGAAAGAAAAGCCATTAAAGGGCAAGTGATTGTGGATCAATTGGCAGAAGCACCTCTAGTAGATCATCAACCATTGCACATTGAATTTCCAGATGATTCCATATTACTTCTTACACATCGATCATGGACTATGTTTTTTGATGGTTCATTTACCCAATAGGGGTCAAGTGCTGGGATACTGTTCATTACACCTCAAAGGTATTCTTTACCAAAAGCATATAAGATGTTGTTTCCTTCTACAAAAAACATTACTGAGTACAAAGCCTTAATCAATGGTATGAAGATCGCCCTTGAGTGGCGAGTACACAAATTTAATGTCCTTGGAGATTCATAGTTAGTCATCAGCCAAGTAAATGATATCTATTAGACAAGGGATGACAAGTTGGTACCTTATAAACGGTTGGTTTATGATCTCAAGAAGTATTTTACTCACATCACATTTCAACAAGTTCCAAGGGAAGATAATAAAGTAGCAGATGCCATGGCTACTCTCACCTCTATGCTACAGATGCCAGAAAATGATTTTCGACATGAATTCCTAGTGGAGACATTACGCCACCTAGCCTATGATTCCCCTGATTCCTAGATGATTCATTCTGTTATTAGACATGACTCATCTCGCTACCATCATATATTTTCCTACCTTCATGACCAGATTGTTCTGGACACTTACACCCTGAATGAAAAATGTCACCTAATCCGTAGTGCTTCATGGTTCATCATCATCGCTAACAACTTGTATAGATTGTACCCTCCTTAGGTGTTTAGAACCTGATGAGTCCAAACAAGCGTTAGTAGAGGTACATGAAGGCATCTGTGGGTCCCACTCTAACGATGTGACATTGGCCCGTAAACTTATTTGAGCTCGTTACTATTGGCCAGATATGGAAAAAGAAGCTACACAGTTTGCTAAATCTTGCAAACAATGTCAACTACATGATAATCTGATTCATGCTCCAACCAATGAGCTTATTCCCTTCATTAATTTCTGGCCATTTCAACAATGGGCCTTTGACTTGGTGGGTTAGATTTACCCCTCGTCCTCAAATGGACATAAGTTCATAATCACAGCTACAGACTATTTTACCAAGTGGGTAGAGGCAGTCCCTCTCACCATTGCCAATGGAAAATTAGTAGCTATGTTCATTCTCAACTACATCATCTGTAGGCATGGTGTACCCTCAGCAATAATCACTGATAATGGGGGACAATTCAAAAAAAAGGATTTGATAGAGCTATGCTCTAAGTTTGAAATTACACAACATTGGTCTTCCATCTATTATCCTCAGGGTAATGGACAGGTGGAAGCATCCAATAAGACAATCCTTAAAATCCTACATCGCATAGTGCACAAATCCGAACGAGATTGGCATCTTTGGATCAATCCAGCTCTTTGGGCATACAGGACAAGCATAATAACACCAACAGGGGCTACTCCCTATGCTTTGGTTTATGGACTAGATGTTGTGTTACCAATTGAGGTTGAGATTCCTTCTTTGTGAGTCTCTCTGAAAGGCCTCATTACTAATGAAGATAATAGAATATCTCGGCTACAAGAGCTAGAACTACTTGATGAACATCGACAAGTGGTATTTGATCACCTTAGAGCTATAACAAGAAGGTCAGACCAAGGGATTTCCAAGTGGGTGACCTCGTTCTGAGGGAAAACAGTAAGAATCAACAACATCAGATCCAGAAAGGGAAGTTTGAACCAAATTGGCTTGGTCCATATGTTGTTACTATAGTGTTTGGGTCTGGTACCTATCAAATTTCTACCATTGAAGGAGAACAACTCAAAGAACCCATCAACGCTCTTCATCTGAAGTGATTCTATAGCTGAGACATCTTTAGTATGCTCATGTATATAGTAAAGTCTTAAAAAAATTCTAAAAATATGAAAAATTATTGAAAAAATGATCATCTTAGTGAAAACCTAGCGATAGGCACTTTGATGTATCTCCAAAAAAAAAATCATATATTCCAAAAATACAAAAAAAATTGAAAAAAATGAAAAATACAAAAAAAAAAAAGAGAAAAAGAGAAAAATGTGCCATTGATGAAAACCTGTCAAACATGCATCATGGTGGAAAAAATAGAATTCCTACCAAGAAGGTAAAAACCTAGTAAATAGGCACCTTTTGTTCCACATTGCTATATCTATTGCTGCACCACTTGGCTTTATGCATTTGCTTTCCTGCTTTGTTACTTTCCTGCTTTCCTACTTGCATTTGTGTTTCCATTTTCTTTCTGTTTCCCGTCAAGACACCAACTTACATGGATTGAAACTGGTCATACTCTCAGCACAACCCTTGTGATCTAGGAGGCATTGTCCTATTATCTTTTAAATATCTTCTTCACATCAGTCACCAATGGTTCTCACTGCATTTTCCTACTAATGTCTAGCTTATACTATGATCTTCACTTGAGCATCTCTCTCGAGTCAGTCACTAGTGGTTCTCACTACATCTGCCTACTATCGTTGTTCTATTGAGATTTCTCACATCCATTTTAGTTAGAGTTATACTCACAAGCTCTATCTATCGATACTCAACCTTGGGATTCTATGCTTTAATTTGTACATATCTTTTGGTCACTTTTGTGACACTCTGGTTCCTTTGCAAACCCTCCTAAATTGACACTAATTCGGTGCCATATGCCTAGGGGAAACCACATCTAGTTCACCCTCGCAACATATGTCAAGTTAGTCATCATTACTTGGGGGAATGGGCCCCCTATTTGATCACATATTTTGTTTATACCCGAGTCAGTAATCTTGTCACTTCTCAAGGACAACTCGCTACTGACACAAACTGGTGTTTTTCAACACCCCCATAAACAGTGTTTTTTAACACTATCTTTGGACACATCTATATTTTTTTAACACACATCGGATATTTCAAATGTAAACATCTATCGATAACAATCAAACATAATGCACTCACAAGCACAACGGTGTTTTTCAACACCCCTAAACATGAACATATTCAAGAACTTTGAAACTGGCTTAGCTATGATTGAATATTTCTTTGCATGTTGTCTATTCTCATGGATTTCATTGATATTTTCTTTGTCTACTGCTTGTTGGTGTAGTCCCAATTATCCGGAAATGTCAAATAAACATGGTGTATTTGATAAGAGCTCCTGCACTAAGGTGGAACAACCTCACATCCCTCGATCTTGTTTATTTGCACGTCATGGTGAGGTTGGTACTATCTCCTTTCCTGTTATTACTTTGTTTTTTATTGCTTTGTTTGTTTATGCATGATCACACTCATGGTTATCTTGGATTTGAATGCCTCGATACTGGTGTACTCTTGCAACATTAACTGGAAACAATGTTCAGGTCATCTTGGCTTTTATGCCCTAGTGCTTACGTTTGTTTCCTACATTTTATCTGATGAAGGTCATATTCATATCCTTATGGTTGCATTGTGGCGCTAGTAAGGGTTGTATCAACTTTGATGTTCCAAAAAATGCTCAATGATGATGATTTTACAATGGGTCTCACAACCATGTCCTAGAATTGCACTTTCATATTGCATCTAGCATAGGATTGCATTTTCATTCTAGACTTGCATTGTGGCAATGATTCGGTGTTATTTTCATTACATTCTCCTGGGTTCATACTTTGGAGAGTTCTTCTTCACTATTTTGGTTTCATCAAGACGGCACAAGTGTTCGATCCTCGCTCTCAATTCTTCACATATTCTTTTGGTTAGCATTTGTCGTCCTACATGAGATGTTAGTACCATACACATTGCATATTCATCACTCATTATCATCTATACATTACATTTTCATTTTCATTTACACATTGCATTTACATGCATCATCTACATACATACATCTTTGCATCTAAATCATACATGTGCATTTCATACATCTACACATATTTAAAACATGTTCATACATTTGCATACATTCTAATCATCTAAAACATCTAAGCATATAGGAAACATCTCATAAAAGACAAATATGACACATGTGATGATACCAAAAGATGAGCTCATATATATATCCAATGTGTCGATACAAATACAAATGGTGCTACTCGAGCATGATCTATCTCAAAATGGTGATATAAATACATGGATGCCAATGCATCAGATATATCCTATGCTCTCATCTATCTATCAAAACCTAGCTCTGGCCCTCTCCCTCATCACCTAGAGGAGGTGGAGGTGGGGCCCTATCTGGTGGAGGTGGCACTTGTGCTCCCTCCGATCCTCTTGCATAACTCAAAAATATGGCCACCTGTGATGCCTCATCAGGCATTGCCCCTATATATGATGCATAGTAATACGCCGCTTGCACAGTCTGATGTCGCACCTCCTCATGTGCTACCTGGAGCTACTTCTAGAGATCCTGTGTCTCCTGATCTCTATCTAATAATCGTGCATCTCACACAGCCACCTATATGGTCAAGTCTCCCACCTATCTTGAGAGATTTCTAACTCTCTCCCGAGACCGCCGCTGTGGATCCTGTGCTATATCCTATGCAGGCTGATCCTCTTGCTATACCTCCTCCTATGGGGGACCTCCTACTCCTCTGTTACCTACTCTATATTCTATCATCAAGACTATCTCATGCTACCACTGCCACTGGCCCCAACATCATCCCCATCTATTGTGCGGGGATGTATACCTGTACGGTCTAAGGTCGGGGACCCTGCTCTAATCTTGGCTATGCCCTCTGCTATGGTGGGGGCATTTGCATCTGTTGTGCCACCTATGGTTGTCCCACCTATGGAGGTACCATGTGCCCTCATCCTGTTATGCCCACTGGATTCGTTAATCTAAGGGGTGGGTAACAAAGTGCTCTCTATACTCGGTGGTCATGCCACCATCTGCCACATCTCATAGATAATCCCACTGTACTGGGACCAATGCACAAATATCTATCATAGTGCATCCCTAGTCTAGCTTCGTCAGCCAACCCCTCCTGATCTCATCTATAAATTGGGCATACACCATATACTCCTAAGATATGTCCTACGGGTGACTGAACTGCCACCATACTCGCTTTATGGGAATCTCTCAATAATAGTAATGGTGTGACCAATCATCGCACATGAGTGGAACATATGACTCAACTGCTTTGCCGCATCATCCCAGGCCTTTGTAAGTCTCCATGGCCTCCAAACTACTACCGCTAGGTCATCGAGCTAGCTCGCCACTGATCTACCTTACCCAGCGCCGGTTGGGTAATCATGCCCCTGTATCGACAAATGTAAGGCTCTAATGGCTGCCTCATATACTCGCATATAGGCCTAGTCACAGGAAGATGCTCCCAGGACAATACCTGTAGTACAAATACTCCTACGGCCATACTCTTTGCCTCCCAGTAGGTGATCTCATGCATCTCATGGAACATATGTGCTAACATGCACTGACCCTATCTATAATGTTGGGGATGTACCAACATCTACTGCAACATCCTACCGCAGCCACACTCTAGACCGTGTTGTCCATGACCAAGCATCAGATAGCACCCAAGGAAGCATGCTAGAACCATGGGCAACCTGTGTGTCAGCCCGTACTCACTAATCAAATCCTCCCATGGGATGGTTCTCCCCATGACAAGGTCACCCTGTAAGATCTCTCTCAAGGATACTATCCCTAATCTTGGCTGTGCCTTGTACTCTACCCAAGGACTGTGGAAAGGTATCCTCAGAATCTAGTATATGTCCTTGGGAGTAATAGTCATCTCCCCCTATGGTAGATAGAAAGTATTTGTTTCTGAATGGAAACGCTCCACCAAAGCTCCTAACAATCAGTGATTTACCTGAATCTCGGGTACATCACATAGTGAACTCAATCCCAATGTACCTATATGCACTGTCTCGGCATCGTCCAACTATGATACCAATCTACTGATGGTTAGGTGATGCGATCTAAAAGTAATGTCTGGGAAGTCAACCTGCAAGACATGCAAACAATAGTACACGATCAGTAATCTATGATAATCAAAGCGTAACAAGATAATAAAGTATTCAAGACATCCTACAGACAGTAACAACACTGACACAAAAGCTATTGGACGCGACACAGACTGATTTCATGTTCTTTTTGACCACTTTTTCCCATGTGAAGAAGCATATTTTTGCGCAAAGAATTTTTTTGGGTCGCACGACATTGACCTTTCGCGTGAACTTTATTGACCTGTCGCGTGAGGAAACACCCTACGAAAGGGTTTCTTACATGAACATGGGTACTCACCTGTGTGATCTTTCCCACCGAACGGCGTGAAAAGGAATTTTATCATGCAAGATTTCCCTATGGGTCGTGCTAAGAAACTACTTCTTCCTACAAAAACCCGCAACTCATTTCCTAAAAACGTGGAAATTAAAAAAAAAAATGACAGAAATTGAACAAATTTGACATCCAGAGAGGTTTGTCGACTACTTACTGGAGGTCCATACGCTGCGGACCGGCTATGTCTCCTCGATCACTCAAATTGGTGAGTGTTGTAGGGGACCACCATTTTTTTTTTTGCTCTGAGCTCAATTCTCAAAAAGTCAAAAGGTTGAAATGATTTGAAAATGACCTTTCCATCCTTATATAGGTTTTGACCTAATTTTTCAAAGTGCTCTATTTTGTGCAAAAACTTCACCACTACCTAATTTGACCACTTTGAATCCATTTTCATGATCAAAATCAAAATCTGACACTTCTATATAGCTCAAAATTGCATTTTAAAATTTTTGAGACCGATGTGATTAGACGCTTGTGCAGTCAACTTTTTGATGTCGCTTTCTTGTCAGAATCTTATCATATCATCATTTTCTGAAATCTTTGACTTTTTCCCTCAAAATTCAACCTTGGTCAAACCAGACCTTGAAATCACTTGAAATTGATTATGAATCTTCTGAATTCTTCCACAATCTATTCTGATTTCTTCTTGATCTCCGATTCAACATCTATCTGCAATTTTTCACTCTCAATCATCATTTATGCTGTGTCATCTTTCCATTTTTCTCCCGAGGGGGCAGGATGATTACATCATTGAATCTAATTTTCTAATCCCTCTGATCTAATTTTCAAAAGTCCTCACTATTGAGGGGCATCTCATCACTTGGGGCATGTTCAGTTTTTCATACCTCATGGTCAAAAATGGGTGTTCTGTGACTTTTAATCAATAAGGACATCTCTGTTCCTTACATCTTGTCATCTATTAAGTATCTGATCATTCTAACTCAGATTCTTAAGGATCAAGCTCCATTCTGGAGATGGTTCTCAAAAAACTATCTTTTAGGACAGGTATTGGGGCATCTAACCCTGACTTCTGATAATCAAGCTCCACTCTGGAGATAATTCTGAACCTCTATTTAATATCTTTTGAGATAGGTATTGGGGCATTCTAACCCTGAATCTTGAAGGTTAAGCCTCATTCTGGGGATATCCTTGTGAAAGATGTCAATCTAACAAGTGTCTTGGAAATCTAACCTAGATGTTGGGGGACTAAGCTTCGTTCTGAAGATAGTCCTAAAATCTCTATTTGACTATATTCTTTATGGACAGGTATCGGGGCATTCTAACACTGACTCCTAGAGGTTGAGCCTCATTCTGAGGATAGTCTTGTGAAAGATATCAATCTATTAGGTATCAGGGCATTCTAACCCAGATCCCTGGGGATCAAGCTTCATTCTGGAGATGACCCTCAAAAACTCTATTTGACCGGTGTCTCGACAACCTAACCTAGACTTTGGAGATTCAAGCTCTAAACTAGAGCTAGCTCTGAAATCTTCATCAATTGAACTTTACATCACCAATGTTCAAATCTATTCTTCTGTGCTTCAAGCATCAGACTATTCTTTGAATCAATGCACTGCTCGCACATCAATTCAAAGAGGGGCAAAATGTAACACCCCAAAATTGGCATCTTGCAACCCTAACAAATTTTGTTGCATTTATCACTCTTCTAGATCGTCAAAGTCCTATTATACTAGGCAATTCTGAGTTTTAACTGACTCTACTCGACCTGAGTGTCAAATGCAGAAAATCCTAAATAATCATACATCATATTTAATTCCTAAATATCTATTGGCTAAATAAACCCGATGATTGAATTAATTTAATTAATAAATTCCTAAGATCTTTAATTAAATTAAATTCACCCTCTTTAGCTAAGACACATGAAAAAGGGATTAAATAATATTTAATTATTAAATAAATATCCTCATTTCAATAATTGAATTTAATTATTCAGATAATTGAGAAGAACCTATTTATGAGGTCATATTTATTTAATTAATTGGATATTCTCTCAAAAATATTTCTTCTGTTCAGAAATAGAATCTTTGAATTAATTGTGCTTTAAAGAGAAAGAAAACAATTAATTCAAATAAAATAGAATTAAATCAAAGAAAGAAAACAATTAAAGCAGAGAGAAAACAATTTATTGTATTCTTTTAAATAAAGCTTTCTATTCTGAATTGGATTTTCTATCTATTTTATTTTAAAGAGGAAAGTTTCTATTCTAATCATCTCCGAGTCTATAAAAGAACTCCCATTCCTCATTCAAAACCCCTTCTCCCATCTTATTTTTATGCATTGTTAGAATACTGAATTATTGTCACATTTCTTGATAATCTCATATAGAATAATCTCATTTTGCAATAGAATAGTTTCAATTTCTAGAATAATTGCATTGAAATCATATCTTAGATTAATCTTGTATCTTTCAATTCTTAGAATAACTTTGCATTGTATTGCATTCATGGAGAAAAATCCTTCATTCCTAGATTGGTCTATGGTTGTGAAAGTCTTGTTCTCAGAGCTATTTTGAAAACCCCGTCTGGAAAGAAGGCAACAGGTCGAATCATGCAAGCAAACATGATGAATAATCTCATAGTCATTCTTGTGTGTATCTAATGAAGAAGGACTATGTTGAAGTGTATGGTGAGTTAACGAGCCCAAATTTACCACATATAGGTATGTATAACTGAATGTAGAAGAAGATGCAAATGTATGAAAGTATGCAAAAGATGCTGCTGGAGGCACATGATCAAAGAAAGATTTTAGTGAACTGGAGAAATGCAGAATTGAAAGAAATTGAAAGTTCATCATCTTCATGCAAATAAAGGAGATTGAGAAATGTTGTTTCAGTAAGAGTTTCATATCATGTGTATGTTGTTTCAGACAAAGTTTCAAGAGATTATTTTTATGCAGGGTTTTTAAAACAAATACATCTCATACTCATGTTTTAAAGGATGTTCATTCATGATTACAGTGCAAAAAATACAATCTTGATAAAATAAATATACATGCAAATTAGGGTTTCCTATTTTGAGTAAAACCCTTGGGAGTCACGAGCCCGTGCTCGAACCCCATGGGTTTTCTTTCTCAAATACATCTCAAAAGGAAGACAATATATTTTCTGCATTAAAGACAACAACATATTCAACATATTGTGTTTCCATTCTAAAAAATTCTCACTATTATCAGTAAACCTGTGAACTAAATGTGTTTTTAAACATAATATTGCAGTTTAAATATCTTGTGTATGATTGTTTCAGACAGTGGAGTGTCATCAAACAGGGAAGAATCTATTATGCTTATTACATGTTTTGTTTGAAGACCGAAAGAGGAGTGTTTTTCAAAAGAAAAGAGCATCTGACAGAAAAAAAAACCCGTGTTTCATTACAAGTGTAGACAAGCATCAAATTCAACAATAGATGCATCTTCAAAAGCCATGCGGGTATTGTAGATGACAGCATGGACAACATTTGACAGTGAAGTTCAACATTAAACAGTAATGTAATGATGGGCTCGACAGCAAACAAAGACCAGTTTAACAGCCTTGTG
The DNA here is from genome assembly GCA_018584345.1 of Thuja plicata. NCBI lineage: Eukaryota > Viridiplantae > Streptophyta > Pinopsida > Cupressales > Cupressaceae > Thuja > Thuja plicata. The sequence goes on from MU225536.1 coordinate 294,636, forward strand.
AGTATTTGACAACAGTCGACATCAAGCAGAGCCTAAATATAAGCTGTGATTACATTATTATCAGCCACAACAATGCATTCCTATTTTTCATTTGAAAAGTAGTGAGCAGAATAATAATGATTACTTATCTATGGAGTGGTGTCAAGATGCATTCAAAGAAAAAACAGAGTATGAGGACTCATAAATAAAGCCTAAATGACAGCATAAGTTTTCTGTTTTAAAGTGGGTTGATGATTATCTATATATGCATATGTTGATAGTAAGGGAAAGAAAAAAAATAGAGATACAAATGTACATAAGCTGCCAACAGAATAAACAAACAACAGAAGAAGTGAGCTTATTTGTATGTGCAAAGTGGCTTGTGTCTTCTCTTTATACTTTTAGTCATGGTTGTAATCAACTTGCAGAAAAACTTTGAAGCTTATGACAGAAAGATGTCATAACTTAAAACCGAATGCATCCACCACATCATTTAGTCATAAGCTATGTTTTTGCTGAAGAGAACCGACATGGTAGTTTGTTGTCAAAATGATTCAGTCATAGCTTGGTCTATTGCCTGCGTGTCTGAAGGAGGAAGCCAAGATAAGTCAAGACACTTTCAAGGTGTAAAGACAACCCGCAACATTCAAAGAACAAAGAGTAGAGGCCACGATGTTTCTCCCAATTTCATAGTGCACTAAAAACTAGGGATGAGTCTGAAAATGTGGAAGAGATATCCCTAGTTCAAAATCGAGTTTCATGGTAACTCAACACCTCTCCCACAGTTCGAGATCACTCCTAGACTTGTAGTGGTGGCCGACTAAACTAAAACTCTAGAACCCGAGTTACAAACAAATCTACAATGCCATTTGTATTGGCTTAAAGACACTACATCACCAAGTGTCCCAACATTCAAGCAAATGGAAGATGACTCACAGTTAAAACCCAAATTCGAGCAGAGAAAGAATTGAAGAAATCCAGCAATGTTGAAGAGAAAGTCATCAAAAGATGCCATGGATTATGGAAAAATAAAACTACATCTTTTATTCCTCCTGAAGCTCATGAAACTGGAGCTTCTCCACAGAACAGAGGTGGATACATTGCAGAGATCATGGTTTCTAGATTCAACATGGTGGTGCCACAAAGAAAAAAACCCTAAGATACAAATGAAATCAATGAAAATACATTGTATTTTACTCACATTTGAAATCCACTGTCAGATGGAGTAAATGCAGTTGTAGTTCCCAGTGCATTGACATTCCCTCCATATTGCCACAATGGTACATTTAGTGCCACGAAGTCTTAAAACTATCTCTTTAGAAAAAAATGGTCATGTCAATGGTGGGTGGTGATCAAACAAACAAACTGCAGTTACACTAACTACTCTAGTATGGTATCGGTAGAGTTACCACCTTTGTGTAATCGAGTTGTATTAGGGTTGCAAGGTTTACATTTGGGAGGATATGTATTCAATTTTTTCTTTTGAGGTTTGTTTTAAGAGTTGATAAGATATGTAATAGATATATTTTCATTTATCAACTTTAGAAGGGCTAAAACTTAGTGTTTTGATTTAGGGTGCTACTTTGGCCCTATAGTTTAGGAGATCTAATCTTGTGGAAGGATTTTTGGGGGGAAATATTTTTGAATAAGCCATGTTGGCTATATATTAGAGGCTCTTGATTCATATAAATGGGGCCAAGATTGTGAAGAGATAGCTGTTAGTGAATTTCCTATTCCTATAGCGTTTTTATGCATTTTGTATCCGTTGAAGTTGCAGATCTTGAAAGAAGGCAAACTAAGCTTATTGTTCTTTTGTGCCTTGGATTCATGTTTGTAACCACATTTTTGTCAAGATTTTGATGCAGAATAAAATAGATGTTTTCATTAGTTCATACATTTGGAGTTTTGATTCTATGATCCTATTTTCATCTTTTTTTGCAAGTATATTTTCATTGTTATCCAAGAGAAGAGAGTGCATCTACATTACTTCTTAAGGTGATCAATTATTTAAAACCTTGTGTGGAAAATGTATGTTTTCTGATCATCTGAAATATTTTTGGTTAAACCCTAATATTGAAATCAGTTTAGCCTATATGTTGATTAGAGATCTGAAAGATCAAAGCCTTTGGTATATGAGTTAGAGTTACTATTTTATCTTTTCATCAAAAGTATGAATTCATCTTTGGTGTATCACCCCTATCCAATTTTTTGTTTTTAGAAGTTTCTTTTTTCCCTTTTCCCCAATTGAGTTATCAATCAGGTGGTGATATTCCATATTTGATAGGAACCGACATAGAATCTGGAGACTCTTCCTCATCCATAGTTCACTCACAGCTAGAGGAAGTTTCCATTGTCACATAGAATTGTCATAAAGCCTTAATGCTTGAGTTAGGGTGATAATTCTAATCCTGAATTGTTTTTGGCATGCCTAGTGGGACCATGAACTGCTTCTCAGTTCTGAGTTGTTAGTTCTCTGGTTGTTTTAAATTTTAGTTTCAGCTCTCAGTGTGGATTTTAATGAGCAGAACTCCAACAAGATCAAACAAGGAAGGATTTGTGTACCAAGAGTTACAGTCAAGAAGAAGGGAAGGAAGATCATCCATAGGTGGAAGAACATAAAAAAATCCAATAGGTACTCTAGTGAATTCAAATTTCTCTTCATTTGATAACCCCATTTTTGAAGATCAAGCTGTAAATTTAGAGGAACTTGAGGTTATTATTGAAGAAATCAATCTTCCTAAAGATCTAAGTGTTCCTACTCATTGCAAATAAGAATTTCCAAGTGTTGAGAATTTTTTTATAGATAACTCTATTTTTGGAGCTTCTATAAGTGTTACTGCGGAAAATCCCCAGAATTTGAAGACTTACCAAAGGAAGGAAGTTCAACATACTCAAGCTTCTGTTGTAACTATTGTTCAGCAACAAGTACCACCAGCTGCAGGAATGGAAAGAAATTTTCCATTTGTCCCTTTTGATCAAGGTAGTCCTCTCTGGATTGCAAATCACAACAATATAACCTTGGCTTCCTTGAAAGGTTTGCCATCATTCACCGGAGAAGGTCAAGTGACAGCTATTGAACACATCAGAGATATTGCATCTCTGTGCAATGTCCATCATGTCATGGAGGAAGATGTGGCTATGAAGCTATTGGCTGCATCACTTAAAGGTAAAGCTCTTGACTGGTTCAAAAATCTTCCAGTAAATTCTATCGCTACATGGGATGTTTTTAGGGAAAGGCTTTCCAAGTTTTTTGAGGATAAATCTGATAATATGTCTCTAGTAGGGCAACTAACTACCATTAAAAGGGCTCCACAAGAGGAACTAAGTGATTTTAATCTTAAATTTTAGAAGCCTTGGAATAGGATCCCTACCACGGTAAGACCCTCTGCTGAGTATGCATTTTTGTAATTTCTTAAAAGCTTGAACAGTGATATTTTAGTAATGATCTAGTCAATGGGAGGGGATTCTTTACCTCAAGCTTTTGAGATTGCAATAAGGGAAGAAAATAGTCTCATTCAGGTAGGAAAGATATCTCCTAGGCCACCCATGCCCTATTTTCCTAACATCCAATCCAACATGCCACTAGTTGTCCCACCTCTAGCCTCATTACCATCTTATAAAAGTGAGGAAATTATGCCTATTGTCCCTCCCAGTGAATTGCAAAGCATAAAAAATAGTCAACAAAAAATTGAGAGCTTGCTACAGACTTTTGGGAATGAACTAGTAAACCTGAAAAGGTAGCAAAGTCATCCAATAGCCCATACTCAAGGTCAATTTTCTGGTTCTTCATCTCAATAGCCTAATCAGCCCAATTATCAAGGTAGAAAGCAACAGTATCAGGGAAATAGTAATACCAATAGGCAAAACTGGAATCAAAGGGCTTATAGGCCTTACAATCTAGCACCTCTTAATGCTATTAGGGATATTGTTCCTAGCCAAAATAACCTTTCTATAGATTATGAATGGTGTTATCCCTACAATGAACAACACAATCAGTCTAAGTGTACTAATGGAGTGTCAATCAAGCCTTAATGGTTCAAAGTGTAATGGATTCACAACCTACTGTATCCACTGAAGAGGCTCAGCAACACTGTGATACAACTACTCCTAACACTGCATTCCTCAATTGGCAAGAGGAAGAGTTTTGTGGAGTTAATGATGATTCATCCATATCAGCAAACACAAGAGCCAAGAAGAGAGCTCTAGAATAAGAGCAGTCGGCTCCTAGGATTACTACTACAAATCAATCATCATCCATTCCACCAGTTTCAATCCTAAAATTGGCCTCTACTCATGCCAATAGAGAAATACAGTATCATAAATAGCCAGATCAGAATATTAGTAAGTCTCCTCAGAAGGTGTATTTTTTTGTTCCTTATAACATTGTTGATAATATGAAAATGATGAGTGTTTCAATTTCTATGTAGGATTCATTAGCTATTCCAGGGCAAACTGATTTGTTAAAAGAGGAGTTGTCAAAAGGAACATCAATTCCACATCAAGCTGTAAATCATCCTCTGAGAGTAGTCATGGCCAATTCAGAGCCTTCAAAATTGCATGATGAAGTGATTAAAGAAGAAAAGAAGATTGGTGAGGTGCAGCAATCAGAAGTACAAGTAAGTAAAAAGGTTGTAGATTTAAATCAATCAGCAATACCAGTTGAAGGAAAGCCAACAAATATGCAGAAGATGATAGAAAAGGAAGGTAAGAAATCTACAAATATTAAGCCTCCTCCCTTCTATGTCTCTTTAATTATTGGGAACAAGTTGGTGCATAATTTCATGGTAGACAGTGGTGCAACCAGCACTGTAATGCCAAAGAGCATAGCTAATGTATTGTATTTAAAATATGAACCTCTTGAGAAAGGAGTTGTCCAACTTGATGGTTCTTCAGTTAAAATAGTAGGATTTGTTAAAAATGTGAGTTTAACCTTGCACACATGTCCAAACTTCTCCATTTCTTAAGATATTTTTGTCATAGATCTACCACCTTACTTTTCTCTATGTTTATCAAGAGACTTCACAGCCAAGATAGATGCATATTTCTCATCAGATTGGTCTCACATATGTTTCAAAACTAGATATGGTGCTAAGGTGACCATAAAGTCAGAGTTATGGGCCAAAAACCATATAGAGCCTTATAATCCTAGCCCCATAAATGCAAGTTGTGTGATCATGGATCCAGATGAAATCAATGAGACTTCATCTTATAACACACAAACTGAAGTATATCCTGATTTTGTCCCAGATGAATGGGCAGCTAGAAGTGATCAATATATTGATGTGTTTGATGTTGTTTTTGGTAATTATATAATGTTAGAATCATATTCAATTGTTCCTAATCTGATTAAAGATCAATGTCCTGAATCTGAATTATCTAACCAGCTATGGGATCTATATTTTGATGAATCAAAGAATAAAGATGGTATTGGTGTAGGAGTTATGATGGTATCATCTCTTTGTGAAAAATTTTATGTTGCTTACAAGTTATATTTTCCATGTTCTAACAATATAGTAGAATATGAGAGCTTGATCCAAGGCTTGGAGTGGGCTAGGAAAAGGGGAATCAAATGTTTAAGGGCATTTGGAGACAGTGAGCTGATAGTGAGGGAGTTGAGAGGAATTAATATTGTTAAGAATGATCTCTTAAAGCTATATAAATCCAGAGTGTTTGATATTTTGGAAGATTTTGATGCTTTCAATCTCATTTCCATACCTAGAAGGAAAAATATGCATGCTGATAGATTGGCTGGTATTGGTGCACATGCTTCAATTGTAGAAAATACAGGACTGATTTCATACCAGTCACATGTTAAAATTGTTGCAAGGCCATCTATCCCAGATAATGATGCTAATTGGCAAGTTTTCAATACTGATGAACACATCTTGAATTTTATGACAGAAACTGAAGGGTTTTTATCCCCTAAAGGTAATAAGCATGATCAAAAAATGGAGAATCAAGTGATACAGCTGAAGAGTAACAAGCTTCCAAGAGGATTGGTCTACCTAGAATCAGCCTTCAATTCTAATGATCAATTCCAAAAGAGTAAACCTAGTTTACTGGTTAAAGAAGATCATTATGAGTAGGTGGAGCTCTTTAGAGACAAGTATCTGAAGGTTGGTAAAATAAATTCTCCCAAAGAAAAAGAATTGTTTATTGATCTTTTCAGAGAATATAGTGATGTATTTGCTTGGGATTATGCTAATTTAAAAGGGTTTGATCATCAACTGACTCAATATACCATAGAGTTAGAACCAAATGAAAGACCAATCAAGGAAAGCTAAAGGCCCATAAACCCCAAATTAGAACCTTTAATGCTGAAAGAACTAAGAAAGCTCTTAGATGGAGGCATAGTATTCCCAATAAAGCATACATCATGGGTTTCCAATCTAGTTGCAGTAAGGAAGAAAAATGGAGAGATAAGACTTTGTGTAGATTTTAGAGACCTTAATAGGGCATCTCTGAAGGATAGGCATCCTCTTCCTTCCATGGAGTAGATCCTTCAATATGTCTCAGGTTCTGAAAGATTCTTACTCTTGGATGGATATTCTGGTTATCCAGATTTTGGTAAAAGAATCTGATCAATTCAAAATAGCCTTTACCACTAAATGGGATACAATGGCTTACCAAAGAATGTCATTTGGTCTATCAAATGCAGGGGCTACTTTTCAGAAAGCAATGGACATTGCTTTCAAAAATTTGATGTATAATTTTGTTCTAGTATATCTGGATGATGTTACCATTTACAGGAAAATTGCAAACCAGCACATAGACCATTTGAAATAAATTTTGCAGAGATGTAGAGAGTTTGGAATATCTCTTAGCCCAAAAAAGTATGTTTTTGTAGTACATGAAGGAAAACTTTTGGGGTATCAAGTGTCTAAAGGAGGTACAAAAATTAATCCTGAAAGGATTCATCCAATTCTTGTGTTATCACTGCCAAAACATAAAAAGAGATTGCAAAGTTTTATTGGAAGGATAAAATTTTTTAGGCGCTTTATTCCTAATATTGAAAATTTATTGAAACCTTTGACTTCTATGTTAAAAAAGGATGTGCCTTTCAGCTGGACCGCTGAGGGAAAGGAGAGCTTTGAGAAAATTAAACATGCATTATCTTCAGCCCCTAAATTAGCTAATCCTAACTTCTCTAAGGATTTTGTTTTATATGCTTATGGTGGTATTGACAAAGTTTCAGCAATGCTGGTGCAAAAGAATGAGGAACGACATGAGCAGCCAGTAGCCTTTTTCAGTAGTATGAATAATTATGAGGAAAAATATAGTTTTGTATAAAAGCATGTATTAGCTGTCATAAAATCCTTAAATAAGTTTAAAGATATGGTTGCTGGGAACATAATACATCTAATGATTGCACACCCTAGCATTAAAGAATTTTAGTTAAATAAAGATGTTAGTGAAAAGAGGGCAGGGTGGATAACTAAAGTCATGAAATATGATGTACAAATCGATGTGACCAAGCTGGTTAGAGGGAAAGGCTTATGTGCTCAGATGGCAGAAGGGAAAGATCAGGTTAAGCCCACTGAAGAGGCCATCTTACCCCAAGGTGATCCTGTACTAATTAATGATCTAGCATCCTGGTTATCAGAAATGACCAGATTTCTGCAAATTGGTCAATGTCCAATAAATCTTGATAGAGCCAAAAGAAGGTACTGCAGGCTTCAATCTATTCCTTATGTGCTAATTGATAACATTCTATATAGGAAAGATCTTGCTGGTATGCTTCTTAGATGTATAGATTATATTGATCAGAATAAGATTTTGTTTGAATTTCATGATGGATCTTGTGGAGGGCATTTCAGCCCCAAAACTACAGCATGAAAAATTATGAGAGCTGGCTATTATTGGCCAGATTTATTCAAAGATGCTCATTCATGGGCAAGAAGATGCCAAAATTGTGCTATGTTTGCAGGAAAACAAAGGTTGGCAACATTTCCATTAAAACCAATCATTGTTGATCAACCATTCAACAAGTGGGGAGTGGACTTTATTGGCCCAATAAACCCTAATTCTAGTGCAGATCATAAATGGATCTTGACTGCTATAGATTATTTTACTAGGTGGACTAAGGCCATTGCACTAAGGAATCATCTGGAAATGTTGTTCTAAATTTCTATGATGATATTATTACAAGGTTTGGAGTTCCTCAATCCATAGTATCAGATAATGCCTTGGATTTTGTTGGATAATCTATAACTGAATGGGCTGTCAAGAATGGTATTTACTTAAGTACTTCTAATTACTATCCATAGGGTAATGGTCTTGCAGAGTCTACAAATAAAAACCTAATCAAGATCATAAAAAAGACTTTGCAAGGAAATAAGAGAGATTGGCACTCTAAGTTGAAGGCGGCCTTGTGGATGGATAGAATTACACATAAGCAGGTTCTTGGAAATTCACGCTATGTCCTTGTTTATGGAAAAGAGGCTAGATTACCCATATCCATAGAATTTCTTACATTATAGCTAGCTGATCAAATGCTGCTTTTTAAAGAAGGAGATTACCTTGCCTTGAGGTATGTTGGTTTATTACAGTATGAGGAAGAAAGAAATAGGGCATTTGAAACTATGGAATTAATTAAAGCACAAACTAAGAGGTCTTTTGACAAGAAGACTACATTCAGGGATTACAAAGAAGGTGATCTAGTACTCAGGTGGGATGTACTAAAAAGCAGGCTAGGGCAGCATGATAAATTCGATAACTTTTGGGCAGGCCCTTTTGTTATTATAGCTTGTAGAGAAAATAGTGCTTATCAGTTGTCCACAATTGATGGAGAAGTTCTATAAATTCCACTTAATGGAATACAACTCAATCTTTGCTTTGAGGATTAGGTTTTAGTCTAGGTTTCATTATCAATAGGTGTTGTCCAAGCACATAGGTCTCTAGGTTTCTTTAGGTCTTTAGGTTGCATTAGTCTAGGGTAGTTGTATTTTCATTTAAATAATGATTACATTCATAATTTTTGGTTTCCTAACTCCATTGCCCAGGGATAAAGGTCTAGGGTTGTGTCTAGCAGGTAGACATCCAACAGAAGTCACCAAAATTGTTATCCTAATTTTCAACATGCATCAAAGTAACCACAAATAGGAAAAAATTGCATTTTTAGAAGAGTCCCATTAATATTATCCTTCAGATATTATTAATAAACATTCTATCACTACATTCATTTTCAGAAGTTATTATTTGTACTCTAAGAGTTGATCACATTCCAGAATTTCCAAATTATAATTGATCAATTACATTGTGCATTCAAACTGAATGTATTGTTCAAGTGTTGTTTCATCTTTCCTTTCATGTCAAAATAATAGTACATTACAGAATAGAAGGTATAATTGAAAGTATGGAGTAGGGGTCCCATGCATTTCCTTGTGGTTGGTTTCTTGATGTTTGCATATTAGGTCTCCATTGTTCATATTTGCATCTACATTTAGGTCTTTTAGGGTTTATCTGCATCAGGAGAAGAAAGTGGGGTGTTAGATCCAGCTGGATCTAAGCAATACATGCAACACAAATAGCATACAATCAGTTATTCTAAGGCTGCATATTAATCTAATGAAATCAATGTAACGAGAAAACATTCATCCATAATATCTGAAAAATAGTATTAAAGGGACTTGTTCTGAACATGAAACCTTTTACTATTTATGATCACTTTGATATATGTTATTCTTTTCTATGTAATTAGATATCTGAACAAACTTAGCATGACATCCAAGAAACCTATTTTCAGAATTGGATTAACCTACTAGTACAATAGATGATACAAATCAACCAACACTCATGAGTGAATGTCATCTCAGCATACACTCACTCACAAATGTTAATTGATTCATATTATCTGATGACCTAATAAATTAAGTAGTGTTTTGTGTGCAAGTGGGTAGGTATGTATAACTGAATGTACAAGAAGATGCAAATGCATGAAAGAATGTGAAAGATGCTCTTGGAGGCACATGATCAAAGAAAGATTTTACTGAATTGGAGAAATCCAAAATTGAAAGAATCTGAAAGTTTATCATCTTCATGCAAATAAAGGAGATTGAGAAATGTTGTTTTAGTAAGAGTTTCATATCATCTGTATTTTGTTTCTGACAAAGTTTCAAGAGATTATTTTTATGCAGGGTTTTTAAAACAAATACATCTCATACTGATGTTTTAAAGGATGTTCACTCATGATAATAGTGCAGAAAATACAATCTTGATAAAAGAAATATACATGCAAATTAGGGTTTCCTATTTTGAGTAAAACCCATGGGAGTCACGAGTCTGTGCTCGAACCCCATGGGTTTTCTTTCTCAAATACATCTCAAAAGGAAGAAAGTATATTTTCTACATTAAAGACAACAACATATTCAACATATTGTGTTTCCATTCTAAACAATTCTCACTATTATCAGTAAAAATATGAACTGGATGTGTTTTCAAACATAATATTGCAGTTTAAATATATTGTGTATGATTGTTTCAGACAGTGGAGTGTCATCGAACAGGGAAACATCTGTTATGCTTATTACATGTTTTGTTTGAAGACCAAAAGAGGAGTGTTTTTTAAAATAAATGAGCATCTGACAGTACAAAAACCCATGTTTCATTACAAGTGCAGACAAGCATCAAGTTAAACAATAGATGCATCTTCAAAATCCATGTGGGTATTGCAGATGACAACATGGAAAATATCCAATGGTGAAGTTCAACATTAAATAGTAATGTAATGATGGGCTCGATAGCAAACAAAGACCAGTTCAACAGCCTTGTGAGTATTTGACAACAGTCGACATCAAGCAGAGCCTAAATATAAGTTGTGATTGCATTATTACCAGCCACAACAGTGCATTCCTATTTTTCATTTGAAAAGCAGTGATCAGAATAATAATGATTACTTATCTATGGAGTGGTGTCAACATGCATTCAAAGAACAAACAAAGTATGAGGACTCATAAATAAAGCCTAAATGACAGCATAAGTTTTTTGTTTTAAAGTGGGTTAATGGTTATCTATATATGCATATGTTGACAGTAAGGGAAAGAAAAAAATAGAGATACAAATGTACATAAGCCGCCAACAGAATAAAAAAATGATAGAAGAAGTGAACTTATTTGTATGTGCAAAGTGGCTTGTGTCTTCTCTTTATACTTTTAGTCATGGTTGTAATCAGCTTGCAGAAAAACCGTGAAGCTTATGACTGAAAGATGTCATAACTTAAAACTGAATGCATCCACCACATCTTTCAATCATAAGCTAGATTTTTGCTGAAGAGAACCCACATGGTGGTTTGTTGTCAAAATGATTCAGTCATAGCTTGGTTTGTTGCCCACGTGTCTGAAGGAGGAAGCCAAGATAAGTCATGACACTTTCAAGGTGTAAAGACAACCCGCAAAATTCAAAGAACAAATAGTAGAGGCCACGGTGTTTCTCCCAGTTTCATGGTGCACTATGAACTAGGGATGAGTCTGAAACTATGGAAGAGATATCCCTAGTTCAAAAGTGAGTTTCATGGTAACTCAACACCTCTCCCACAGTTCAAGATCACTCCCAGACTTGTAGTGGTGGCCGACTAAACTAAAACTCCAGAATCTGAGTTACAAAAAAATCTATAGCGCCATTTGTATTGGCTTAAAGACACTACATCACCAAGTGTCCCAACATTCAAAAGAATTGAATAACTCCAACAGTGTTGAAGAGAAAGTAATCAAAAGATGCCATGGATTATGGCAAAATACAACTACATCTTTTATTCCTCCTACAGCTCATGAAATTGGAGCTTCTCCACAGAACAGAGGTGGATACATTGTAGAGATCATGTTTTCCAGATTCAACATGGTGGTGCCACAAAGAAAAAAACCCTAAGATACAAATGAAATTGATGAAAATACATTGTGTTTTACTCACATTTTAAATCCACTGTCAGATGGAGTAAATGCAGTTGTAGTTCCCAGTGCATCGACATTCCCTCCATATTGCCACGATGGTACCTTTAGTGCCACAAAGTCTTAAAACTGTCTCTTTAGAAGAAAATGGTCATGTTGATGGTGGGTGGTGATCAAAAAAACAAACTGCAGTTACACTAACTGCTCTAGTATGGCATCGACAGAGTTACCACCTTTGTGTAATCAGGTTGTATTAGGGTTGCAGGGTTTACATTTGGGAGGATATGTATTCAGTTTTTGCTTTTGAGGTTTGTTTTAAGAGTTGATAAGATATGTAATAGATATATTTTCATTTATCAACTTTAGAAGGGCTAAAACTTAGGGTTTTGATTTAGGGTACTAATTTTTCCCTATAGTTTAGGAGATCTAATCTTGTGGAAGACTTTTGGGGGGAAATTTTTTTGAATAAGCCAGGTTGGCTATATAGTAGAGGATTTTGCTTCATAGAAATGGGGTCAAGATTGTGAAGAGAGGGTTGTTAGTGAATTTCCTATTCCTATAGCCTTTTTATGCATTTTGTATCCGTTGAAGTTGCAGATCTTGAAAGAAGGCAAACTGAGCTTATTTTTCTTTTGTGCCTTGGATTCATGTTTGTAACCACAGTTTTGTCAAGATTTTGATGCAGAATAAAATAGATGTTTTTATTAGTTCATACATTTGGAGTTTTTATTCTATGATCCTATTTTCATCTATTTTTGCAAGTGTATTTTCATTGTTATCCAAGAGAAGAGATTTCATCTACATTCCTTCTTAAGGTGATCAATTATTTAAAACCTTGTGTGGAAAATGTATGTTTGCTGACCATTTGAAATATTTGTGGTTAAACCCTAATATTGAAATTAGTTTAGCCTATATGTTGATTAGAGATCTGAAAGATCAAAGCCTTTGGTATATGAGTTAGAGTTACTGTTTTATCTTTTCAACAAAAGTATGAATTCATCTTTGGTGTATCACCCCTATCCAGTTTTTGTTTTCATAAGTTTCTTTCTTCCCTTTCCCCCAATTGAGTCATCAATTAGGTGGTGATATTCCATATTTGATAGGAACCGTCCTAGAATCCATAAACTCTTCATCATGTATATTTCACCCATAGGTAGAGGAAGTTTTGATTGTAAGATAGAATTATCATGAAGCCTTAATGTCTGAGTTAGGGTGACAATTCTAATCCTAAACAATTACATGATTAAAATTATGTGTTTGATAGAGGAAAGAAGCAGTGTTCATTTTTTTTTGTGGGGCTTGGGGTTGCCCAGTTTCACTTTTCATTAGATTAAGTGTGGATACTTGGTCTAATTCTCTAGAGATAGTTGAAATCTTGCTATGCTCACATGGAGCATACATCCCTAGAACGAGCCACTAGTGGTACCCTAAATTTTGAGAATTTTGAAATTCCAATCCATTATCAAGAATCAATTTTATCCATACTAAAAAAATAAAAGGAAGGAATCTTTATGACACAAATAAATAGAACTAACTTATCAAATCCTTCAAAAAATGCTAGAATTTCAACCTGCTAAAAATATTATGCCAACAGAGGCTGAATATGGTTGAATTTTAAAAATATAAAAATGACCCAAATCAGGAAATCAAATTTCCTATCTCTGACAGAAATATTAGCTTTTGATGAGGTGTTTTGGATTTTTGGCCAAGGCCAAATTTGAAAGTTAGGTAGTTATTTTTAGTTAGTTTATTGTTTTTTCAAAATAATTTGTAATAAGAGTTTTGTCTTTTCACCCTAAAGAGGTGTGAAAGCCACTGACACACACACACACACACACACACACACACACACACACACATGCACACACACACACACACACACACACACACACAATGTAAACAGACAAGACAATATATTAATACAATTTCACATATTTGGATAGTTTTGGATCTATAACTGCAACTATGAACTCTTATGTACCAGATTTTCAACATCAATAAAGATAAGTGCCATTTTTTATTTGTGGTTATAAGTTATATATTTTCAATTAGTGTTTCAGATATTCTATTTTATAGAGTGGTTCATTGTGTTAAATTCCCTGAATGTTATAACTCAAAGTCAATATACAGTTTGAATATCAACTGAAAGATCTATGAATCTTCCTTTATTTTTGTCGATGTCTTGACCAAAGTTAAATTTGATAAGACTAACTGTTTAATCTGGTTTGAGTTATATTTCGAGTGGAATCCCTTGAAATGATAGTCTTGTCTTATTTAAGCAAGTTTTTTAAAATTGTCTTGGATCGTATGTAGGATTGAAAGTTTTCTGACTCTATAGCCCAAGTATTTAGAAGGCACTGATCTAATCATTATTTGGAAATTGTCATTTGGTTCATACTTTGTAGTTTGTAGATTATTTAATCATTATTTCAAAAGAATTACTTTTTAGTCCTTAGTATAATCCATTTTAGTCAAGCTTTATAGAGTAGAGATTATCAAGAGATTTTTTTCTTTCCTCCAAGGATCATTCACCACCTTTAGAGGAACTCTATTTTGTGTACGCAGTTGTACGACATAGAAAATTTGATTGTTTAAGGTTAATTTAGGCCTACCAACTTTGGCTTGATTAAGCCAAAATTAAAGAGGTATCAAGTGGTGCATCACCATTATACCTGTCAGTTGGCCAAAAGTGAATCCATTATTTTTGGGCACCAAAAAATTGGAGAGTCTAATGGGGAGTTGTCTATGAAAGATAATTTTGCAAATTACATAGAAGCTCTAGTGATATAATTAAGACTCTACTGGAGATAAGAACTCAAAAGATAGTAATGGTGACTCTATTTAAAAAAACATTTCAGTCAGTGACTCTACTGAGGGAGAAGACCTAGAAGGAGATAAGTAAAGTTTTCCTCTTTAAAGAGGTGGCGACTCTATTGAAAAGAACCTAATGTATAAAGAAAGGGGTAACTACAAATTTAGATATTTAGTATGTACCAGAATACATATTCACATAAAGTATCAAACTCTTGTGACCCAAGACCAAAATATATTATTGAAGTATATAGAGCACTGAATTTTGATATTATCCCTGGTGGTCAGAAAGATTTTCCTCTTAAACTAAAAAAACATGTTCCAAAATTCTGTGGAGATGGATCAAAATCACCAATGGAGCATTTGCAATCATTTTGTAAATTTATTGAAGATTTTCATATCTATGTAGAAGATATGATTATGAAACTATTTGTAAGATCATTGACAAATCATACAGGTTTCCTTTTTAGTATGACACCTGAACAAAGTATCTCATCTTGGAGAGAGTTTGAGCAATGGTTTATTGATATGTTTCATGATGCAAGTGAAGATGACATGCATTATGAACAGAATGAGATTTAGGATCACAATATGGAAGAGGACTCTTACATGTCTCCTTTGGATGCATTTTTTAGTTTGGAGAGATTTGAAGGGGATTTTACAGCATATTTGTTCATAAGGATGGTAAGCATTTTAAAAGAGATTCCAGCTAACATCATGCCTTCAAGCGAGGAATTAGTAAGAAATTTTTTGGAGTTAAGAATCTCACTATATGACCCTATTTTGAAGCCCCTTTTTCATATATTAGAAAAGTATGATGAAGACAGAGAAGAGGAGGCTTATGATTAGATTGAACAAGGCCTTATGCTTGATTATTATCTCAGTGGGAATAAAGATAGCATGGATTACGAAGAGGAAGAAAATTTGAATCAAGTTGAAGAAGAATTTGTACATGATAAGATGTGTATGGAAATAGGTATCAATGACCATGATGATAAGGAAGAAAACTTTCTCAGTACAAAAGAAACCTCAGCTTTGTTAGACATGGAATATCAAAAACATGTTGAGAAGAGTGGTCAAATTTTTTTTCATCATGATAAGAAAGTTAATGGATTAGTATATATTCAGGGAGTACTAGATGAAGGAGATGATAACTTCCAAAAATCAAATAGAGGAGATAAAATAGAAAAACATACAACAAGAATTTTTAGAAAATAATGTCAATGAAGATATTAGTCTTATTGATGAAACATCCAATGATCCTGATGAAAAATCTCATGAAGGTGTGCCTGAATTTTCTATGTTCCTGAATCCACTGTTTGAAGATGAAGTAGAGGAAGATAAATCCGTGTTCTCCTAATGTTCTGAAATCCATTATGTGAAGGAGATTTTCTATACAATCAAATCTATCAAGACCATGATGAAGGTAGTAGGCCTAATGATGATTTTGAAGTTGATAGAATTCAAAATATACATTCAAAAGGTAAGCTATCATTCAATTCATCCTATGAGTGAGATTTATATCAAACTTCTGAAGATGAGACTATAATAACCAAGCATAATGATGATAATATGTTGAAGAATAGTACTAAAAATTATCCAAGTATCCCACTTGATCAGATTCTTGATATAAAAGAAGTAATAGTTCCTAAATATGAGTTACCTTCAAAAACTTTATGTGAGGAGAAACAATATTTGGAGAATGGAAATGGGGCAAATTGTGTGCAAGGAAACATCCAAGCAGAAGGACTTAGTTTAGATACTTATATGACTAATCATATGCATAGGGATCCTTCATCCAGCAAAGAATAGTGCACCTGATGAATTCTCAAAGAAAAAACATGAATCAAAAGACAAAGACAACATTGATGAAGTGGAACCAATAAGTAGTCTCTATAAGGATATATCTATCACAGCAAGGGGTCAGATGTTGAGGCTAAATAATTATGAGATTTTTTTGTTTTCAAGTACTCTTTTTGATAAAGATAAGGAACAATATAATATCATATTCATGAGATTCAAAGTGTTACATGAACAAAATAAAAATTTTGACAGAGGGAAATAGTAGTATTCATTTTTTGGGGGCCTAGGGCCACCCAATCTTCAATTTACATCAGGTAAAGAGTAGATACTTGGTCTTCTTCTCTAGAGATAACTGAGATCTCATTATACTCATAGGGAGCATATGTCCCTAGAAAGGGCATTTTGGAGCTCTAAATTTTGGCAAAATTTACAATCCTATATAGTGATAAAAATCTAAAAATGACATCCTAAACTCCATGCCCAATAATTTATGACATGATGGAGTACATGAAATGGGATACAAAAATATATTAATTTTTAATTAAAAGTTGAGGGATTGAGGAAGAAAGCTCTATGATAGGAACAATCAAAATTCTGTAAGCAAAGGTTTCAGAGATGCTGGAATTTTGACCTGCTGAAAAGATGATGTCGACAAAGAATGAAAATGATTAAAAATTGAAAATATAAAATAGACCTAGTTCAGAAAATCAAATTTCCTATCTCCAGTAAAAATATTATGTTTGTATAATTTGTTTTGGATTTTTTGCCAAAGACAAATCCGAAAGATAGGTAGTTATTAGTTTTTTTGTTGATTAGTTTTTTTTAAAAGACGTTTTTAAATTTTAAAATAGGGTGGTGTCTCTTCACCCTAAAGGGGTGTGAAAACCATTGATCCACATATATATGTGGTGTAAAATGTAAACAAAAAAAGGGGAAGAAACACATTGTATAATATAATTTGATCACAATTTCAACATGAACTTTAATGTACTAGTTTTTCAATATCAATAAAGATAAGTGCTCTTGTTTTTATTTTTGGTTATAAGTTATATGTTTTCAATTAGTCTTTTGGATATTCTATCTTATAGAGTGTTTCATTGTGTTAAATTCTCTGAATGTTATAACACAAAATCAATATATAGTTTGAATATCAACTGAAAGATCTGCGAATCTTCCTTTGTTTTTGTCAGTCTCTTGAACAAAGTTAAATTTGATAAGACTAACTATGTAATTTGGTTTGAGTTATATTTTGAGTAGAAGACCTTGAGATGATAGTCTTGTCTTATTAAAGCAATTTTTTTAAAACTATCTCCGATTGTACGTAGGATTAAAAGTTTTCTGACTCCATAGCCCAAGTATTTAGAAGGCAGTGATCTAATCATTATTTGGAAATTGTCATTTGGTTCATACTTTGTAGTTTGTATATAATTTAATCATTTTTTCAAAACATTACAATTAGGATTCTTAGTGGTTATCCAGTTTAGCTTAAGCTTAACGTATTAGAAATTATCAGGAGATTTGTTGTTTTCCTCCAAGGATCATTCACCACCTTGGGATGAAATTTGTTTGTTTGTGTATGCAGTTGTGTGACATAGAAAATTTGATAGTTCAAAGTGATATTAGGCCTACCAGCCTTGGCTTGATTAAGCCAAAATTAAAGAGGTATCAAGTTGTGTATCACCATTATACCTGTCAGTTGGCCAAAATCAAATCCATCATTTTTTGGCACCAAAAGGCTGAAGGGACAATTGGGAGAGTGCATTTAGATCCATGGACGACCCACAGAGTGGCTGACACCAGTGAGTAGCTCAATCGAGACCTTGAATTTACTTGTGTCAAAGTTTTAATGCTTTCAGGAATGGGTTAGGGGCAATTAATAGGGGTTAAATGGGGCCCAAACCGGAGGCACAAGTTCTTGAATCAGTGTTTGCATAGATGCTAATCCCCAAACCCATGTCTACACAGATGACAGTTCTAAACTAGCGTGTGCGAAGATGCCAGACTCAGACTTGTGTCTTTGCAGATGGGGGTCTAGGAGAAAAATACTTAGAGATGCCAGTTGAGGAACCGATGTCTCCGCCCAAACTGGCATTTGTGCCAAAAAAAGAAGACACCAAGGGGGGAGGGAAAATGAAGGACCTGGCAGGGGCCAGGGATGGGTCAGGAAGAAACCTAAGGACATGATGCCCCATTCTGGGAGGGTAGGTTAGAATTGAGAAGAAAACTAACATGAATGTGGTTGTGTTTGGATTTTGCAGGAGCAATTTCCACCATTAGGATCTAGGGAGCACTGGCCACCCACGATGGAGTTGGAGGGTCAGCTGACGGAGGCTAAGTAAGGGTTGTTATCAATTTCATGGGATTAGATTGTATGCCCCGATGTCCTAGGCTATGACAACACAATGGGATGATGACCGCACTTGTCAAGAGATGACACAGTGATACTACCACATTCCATCTGCCTACTAGAGAGGCTACTATCACATTGGAGGACATATGGAAAATTCTGTTGATACCGATCCATGGAATGGTCCCTCAGTACACACTGGAGGACAACAAGAATTACATGCAGTTGGTCTTCAGGAGGCCACTTAGGAGGATACTGAGATACATGAAATGGATACCCTGGCAACTGACAGTTGATAGGAGGCTGAGGAGGATAGCACTTTTTCTAGCGGGATTGATAGGTGGGAGAATGTTGGTAGACCTATCAAGACACAGGTTTGGGATAGCATGGTCTAGAGTTTTGGCTGAGATGCTCAAGCAGGGCATGACATATTGCTGGTTCTAAATTGTCTTAGGATAATTGTACCATGATCTACACATGGTTGTGTACCACAAGGTGCACAACATGGGGACAGGAGTGACCTTGTTACTGGTATGGGCCTGGGAGCACATTGTAGTATTCTGACCGATGAGAGTGTAGGAGGCACGACATCCAGGAGAGTCATACGCATGCAAATATCAGCTACTTATGAGGTATAACTCCATAGGACATACAGGTTATTGGAGGAGACTAATTGGTGAGATCCAATTTTTTTGCTAGCCACCATATAGGGCATGTGAGCCATGGACTGGAAGATAGGGGTGGAGGATAGGCACAAGGAAATTTAATACCTCTCATTTTTCTAGATAGACTATTTTCTTCTGGGGAGGACCATTCACTAGATAGAGAGATATAGGTCATCTCGGGTATGAGGCAGTTTGGTTTATAGCAGGGGGTGGTGGCAGAGGATCTCCTGCATCCTCATGTCACCAGGGAGGTTGGATTATGGTGGAGATACACACATTCCCACATAGTGAGATTCACGTGGAGGACTCTGGTATGGGTAGATTATGTGGCTAGGTCTGATGTAGTCGATGCAGGGATGACTGCAGAGTATGCATCTTGGTGGGCCGCACACATACGTCTATGATTGAAAGATTCAAAACAAGTGGCTTCTCATGAAAAGCTGATAGTTGACATGGATTTTGATGATGGGAAAGTAGTGGGGGATGCCCCCAGAGACATCTGCAGTAGGAAAGGAAGAGAGCCACAGAGGATACAGGTATGTGCATGAATAGATGCACAGGATCTAGCCCAGGGAGAGGGAGAAGGATAGTTATAGGGACCACTGGGAGAGGGATCAGTATAGGAACCTCAGGTGTTGATACATGGAAAGGTACCCCTAGGGCCATCCATAGGATATGTGTCATAGGAGACACATGATATAGTTGTTGTAGAGAGAGATAGCCTACAGACAGAGCTCAGGCAGATACAGGGGCTACTAGCTACCTCACAGGTGTCAGAGGCCAGTATATAGGTAGAGCTGGCTTGATTTTAGGGGGTATTGGCTTCAGAGATAGCATAGGAAGATAGGGCTGAGGGTGCACTTGACACCTTATAGGGAAGGGTTTACTTTGGAGAGTTCTCGATGGAGGGATTGACACAGGATGTTGCTGAGCTATAAACAGAGATAGGTCTACTCACAGACTAGCTCAGGACACTCATGGAGAAAATGGATGAGGTCACAGAGAAGGTGATCACATTAACCTTGGATAGGGATGCAACATAGTGATGGGATGAGACATACAGGGAAGAGTGAGACATCACTCAACAGGAAGCCAATGCAGGAGGGATGGCTCAGGTGGTTTCAGAGGCCTTTGTGACGCATAGAGATGCAACTAGGGAAGGCAGAGAGGCAACCCACTACTAGGCATTATACCATGAGGTGGTGCCAGAGGGTTAGAGGTAGCCCACATACATAGAGCAATATCGATCGCAGAGTACAGGGCGAGCCTCACAGGGA
>MU225536.1:325446-344195 GCA_018584345.1 Thuja plicata
TGCATATGCTTTATGAGTATTGATACTGATGCTTTACAAGATGTGATGATTTATGATTATGTATATGCAATGTTATGTTTATCCAGGATGAGATGTTTAGATGCATGTATCTAGATGTATGTTTATGCATTTGATGCATATCATGTTGTATTTTTGATGCAATGTGATGGATGCATTTAATATGTAATGAATGTTTTATTTTTTTATTTTTTTTGAAATATGCAATATATGAAAATGTAAATGCAATGAACCTAATGAAAATGCAAAGATGATATGAAAATATAGGGATGCAAGAGGATGCAATGGATGCAATGAGACCCATGTTTTTGGTGTGTGCCACTTTCAACCGATGAACTAGACACATGGACCGCAAAGGACCGGGCAAGGAAAATCTAGCACGACAGAGGCTCAGAGTGTTAGTGTGATGGCAAGGAGATGAGACAAGATGCGAATATACAAGGAAAAAACTAAACGAGCATCTACAGGTGAATATGTAAAAAAATCTCTAGCAAGATGAGATGTGATTGGATCATGTTGTTTTGTTGCGTGTGATAGGTTGAAACACCCAGGGAATATGGGTTTGGGAATGAAATGGATGCAAAGCATGGAAAAAATGAGATTTTGATAGATAATGGAATGGTCCACTATGTGTGATGCCTATTTCCAGGTTTTCATCGCCAATACTTGCCCAAGGCACCTGATTGCCAAGTTTTCACCATTGGAGGAAATTTTTCTCTTTAGTCTTTTTTGATTTTTTAAAATTTTTTTTTATGTTGTCCAAGCACCTGTTTTCCTGGTTTTCACTGGGACAACTATTTTTTAGTGGCTTTTTCTACTTTTTTGAGATTTTTTCAGGAATTTTTATACTATTTTTTGGATTTTCTCATAAACTGAGATATACTGCCAAGTCCTTAGGCATAGAAGTGTCTAAGGTGAATGATGTTGATGGGATCATTCAAAGGGTCTCCTTTGGGAGTGGAGAGTTGATATGCCCCAGAGCCAAAGCATGGAGTGATAACATAAGGGCCCTTCCAGGTGACTTCAAATTTGTCCTTCTTTTTGAGATCTATGCCCACCTTTTGATTCTCTTTAAGGACTAAATCTCCCACTTGAAATTGTCGTGGGCAAATCATTTTTTTGTAGCTTCTCTTAAGGTGGTTTAGATATGTGATCAGGTGATCATATTCTTGTTGTTGTTTCTCATCTAATAGATCCAATTGCATAAGGCGTGCTACATGATAGTCTTCATCTCTAATCATTTCCTTGAGTGACACATGTAATGATGGTGGTTAAACCTCAATTGGTAAGACTGCTTTAGCACCATAGAATAGGGAGTATGGAGTGGTTCTTGTAGGAGTGCAGTAGGAAGTATGATATGCCTAGAGGGTAGGGTTAATTTGGAGATGCCAGTCACAACCAGTATCATTGACAACATTTTTTGAGGATATTGAGAATGGTTTTATTAGTTGCCTCGGATTGGCTATTACCTTGAGGAAAACATGGACTGGAGAAGCGATGATGGATATGGAGGTGTGCACACAGATCGTTGATGTGTTGATTTTCAAATGGTGTTCCATGATCTATGAAGATAGTGGAGGGGATGCTGAAGCAGCAGACAATGTGGTAGAGGATGAACTTTGAGATCTAGACCCCAGTAGTGAGGGTAAGTGGAATTGCCTTGACCCACATTGTAAAATACTCCGTTGATGTAATTATGTACTTGTGTCCTTCAGAAGAGAGGGGAGAGATCTTACCAATGAGATCTAGACCCCAATAAGAGAAGGGCCAAGGAGTTGCAATAGGATGGAGGTCTTATGTAGGAGCATGAATCAGATTAGCATGTTGTTGACATGGCAAGCATTTATTGATGAAATCACAAGCATCATATTCCATTGTGTGCCAATAATATCCTTCCCGTAAAATTTGTTTCGCTAGGACCATGCCACTTGTGTGGGCACTGTAGATCCCACAATGTACCTCTTGCAAAGCTTGGTTAGCCTCACTTTCATCTAAACATATAGAAACTACATTGTGATAGCCCTGACGATAAAGGGTATTGGCTACAATGGTGTAGCGAGAAGCTCTTCGAATAAGGTTTTGGCATTGGGTTGAGGTGTGATGAGGGGATATGATACCATTTTGTAGATAAACATGGATACCATGGTAACATGGGGACTACGGACCAACCAAGACACATGCAATTTGATTCATCATTCTCATAAGCAGGTGCATGGAGTTGCTCAACTAAGAATTCGTACTGTGTAGAATCTCGAGGGATCTCTAAAAGGGAGCCAATTGTGGCTATTGTTCTAGTAGCTTTATTTTGTAAGTGTGGCACTTGCATCATTTGTAAGTGAATAAAATTCTCTTTCATCTTGTCCACCATCTCTTTATATGGCATAAGTTTGTCATCTTTTGTTTGGTACTCATCCAATACGTGTTTGATGATGGGTTGGGAATCTCCGAAGACATGTAGATATGTGATGTTCCATGCTATATCCATGTGGAGTACTGGAACCAGTGCCTCATATTCTGCAATGTTTTTCATGCAAGGGAATCCCAACTTGAATGACATAGGGATGTATTCACCATGAGGTGTGACAAAAAGTATCCCTACCCTTGCACCATAGGCTCTGTATGATCCATCAAAGTAAAGCTTCTAGATGGGTTTTTCATCTACCGTGCACAAATGTTCATCTGGAAATTTTGTGACCAAAGGATATGCATCCACCAATGGTGCTTCTGCTAGATGGTCTGCAATGACTTTCCCTTTAATGGCTTTATTGTCTACTTATTGAATGTCAAACTTGCTTAGCAACATAACCCATTTTTCTATTCGACCAGTGAGAGTAGTCTTAGATAGAAGGTACTTAAGAGGGTCCAATTTTGAAATGAGATTGATTGTGTGACTGAGCATATAGTGGCAAATTTTTTGACTAGGAAAAAACACTGCCAAGCATGCTTTCTCCATAGGGGAATAATTGAGCTCATAACCCACTAAAGTTTGGTTGATGTAATAAATGGCTTTTTCTTTTCCCTTGTCATCTAGTTGAGCAAGGAGTACCCCTAGTGCCATTGTAGTAGAAGAAATACACAGGATGAGTGGTTGACCTAGTACAGGTGGTAACAA
This sequence comes from Thuja plicata, assembly GCA_018584345.1. Classification (NCBI taxonomy): domain Eukaryota; kingdom Viridiplantae; phylum Streptophyta; class Pinopsida; order Cupressales; family Cupressaceae; genus Thuja; species Thuja plicata. Next base: position 328,577 of record MU225536.1, read on the forward strand.
GATGGGTGGACTTGCCAAATATTATTTGATCTTTTCAAAACTCTCCTGACAATGAGGATCCCATTTAAAACTGTTATCTTTGTGCAGGAGATGGGTAAATGGCTGGCACTTATCTGCTAACTAAGAGATGAAATGACACACAAATTGTAACTTTCCTTGGATACTACATATTTGTTAGAGTGTTCTTGGTGGAGGTATTTCCATGATGGTTTGTACCTTTTTTGGATCTATTTCAATGCCTCTTTTGGGTAAGATGAACCCTAGGAGCTTTCTGGATGTTACTCCGAAGACACAGTTCTTGGGATTAAGCATTAGGCAATAATATCCAAGCTGATCAAATACACACTCAAGAACATTTAGGTGATCTTACCTTCTAATTTATTTGGCCATTATATCATCCACATAATCTTCAAGAATTTTGTGGATCATGTCATGGAAGATAGCCGTCATGGCTTGTTGATAAGTCACCCCTACATTCTTCAAGCCAAAGGGAATCATATTATAGAAGAAGGTACCCCAAGGGGTTGTGAATGTTGTCTTATGTTGATCTTCTTATGCAATATGGATCTGATTATATATTGAAAAACCATCCATGAGAGACAACATCTCATGTCCAGCAGTAATATCTATGATCATATCAATATTGGGCAAGGGGAAATTATCCTTCAGACATGCCTTGTTAAGATCTCATTAGTCCGTGCATATTTTGATTGATTTTCTGGGTTTAGATACTAGCACCATGTTGGAAATATACTCTGAGTAGTCAAGGGAATGAATGATTTTGGCCTGTAGCAGTTGTTTCCAATTCCTCTTTAACTAATAGTGCTACCTTAGGATGTATTTTACGAAGTTTTTGTTTTACTGGCTTCATGTTTGGATCCATAGCCAGATGGTGTACCACCAAGTTTGGATCTAATCTATGCATGTGAGAATAAGACCATGAAAATTTATCAATAGATTCCCATAGGATATCCACGAGAGTTGTTTCTTTTTCTTCAGTCAAAGATGCTACAATGTAGGTGATACTAGGATTTTCTTTTGTACCCAAATTGACGGCTTTTGTTTCTTCAATGAGGACTGATGACTACTCATGTCTATAATAAAAGATGTTGGGAAGAGGAGGGTCTTCATCCTCTATCACCTCAGAGAGGTTTTCACTAGTGGATACACCCTTTGTTTTTACTTTTTTTGTGATTAGATAGTGCCCTAGAGGGGTTTTCACTAGGGGATCAATTATTCTCATTTTTATTTTATTTTTCTATTTCATTTTTGCGGCTAAAGGCATCCCCTTACCCAAAGTATGCCTTTGGATCTAATTTTTACACATATGTTGATTCATGCCCCCCGTCATGTACTTGTTATGTAGCTCCCATGAATCTTAAGAGTGCTTCCTCGCTTTAGAACTCGTCAATGTGTACGACACTCAGTTGGTCCCAGCCTATGAGTTTGGGATGGACAAGAGGGAGGTCAAAGAAGTTGATGGCTAGTTGATAGAGGAAAGAGTTTCCCAGGAAGGTTTCATCATCGAAGACATCATCATAGGCTTTCACAATCTTCTCTTCAGGGACATCTTTGATATCAGCGATTTCACCAAGGGGATTACCATAGGCATATATGTTTTCATTGGTGCCTCCAGCCATGGAAAAATCCATACCAAGGCCCAAGTACTTTTCTTGTTTGGTGGGCACAAAAGGATCTTTCATGTTGTGCTCTTTCTGACCTAAGCCGCCTCCATGATAGCTCCATTTTTATGTAACCATCTTGTGAGTTGAAGGGTATTTTCCCTTGAAGTAGTTGAGGAAACCCTTGTCTGGTGGTGGTGGGTCTTTATAAAGCCACAGGTAGATGTCAGAGGCCATCTCCAGGCCATTCAAAATTCTATGGGAAATGAAGATGGTAGAGCCCAATTGTAGTTCAATTTTTTTTGGTCCTGTCAAGCTTGGATTAGGTGGGTGACCTTGAGTGCATGGGTCAGAGGGTAGGGTTCCCACTATGAAGGCGTCAAATAAATTGTACTCTCCACAAACTTTTTTGTTGATCTTGACCATTGAAAGGGTCGATGAAAGGATGTTCTCTAGATTTGAATGGGTTCAAGAATAACTGGTGACGGAAGTGCCAGTGTCAATCCTAAGACAATGATTGGAATGTGGGAAGGAAACTTCCAATGCACGACAATATGTGAAGGGTTTGGGGTCTGTAGAGATGGTGACTTCAGTGTTGTTATGTGGTAATTTTATGCACTGGTGGAAGGTGGATGGGACAGCTTGCATACAATGAATCTAAGGGCATCCAAGGAGAATGTTAAAGGGATCAAGATCAACAACATGAAAAATTGAATCTTGCACTACAGGGCTGAGCTGAAAGGGAAATGAAATGGTGCCTTCTAATGTTCTTTCTAGGTTTTTATATGCCTTCATTTTGATAACATTGTTCATTATATCCACTTCAGTATATCCCAATTGTTTAATGAACTTCAAAGTACATAAACTAAGGTCCAAACCATTATCTATCATGACCCATTTAATGGAAAAGTTGTTGACCATGATGGCGATAGGGAGGGGGAGATTGTGATCTAGTTCAACTTGGGGCATGTCAGCTAGCTTGAAAGAGATTCCACAAGAGGTGGATAAGTGGCCCAAAATGTTCTAGAATTGCGTAGGATCAATGTCGATGGGGACATGGGATTCTTGTAGGGATTTGTTGAGGATCTCCTGGTGGACAAGAAAAGTACGGAGAAGATCCAAGATTGAAATTTGTTCTGGGGTATTCCATAGGTGTTCCAATAAATCGTATTGTGCTCCAAAAGGAGGAGTAGCACTAGCACTTGAGACGGTAATTCTTCCTCGGCTGGTGATAGCCGCACAGTGGTTGTCTACACCCTTGATATGGATGACATTAACTAAGGGTTCATCTTGGGAGTTACAACCGATGAGCTGATCATAATTGATGTATGCAAAAGTGTAATCTTTCTTTTTATCATTGTCTCCTTGTTTTCCCTTCCCTGTGTTAGTGGGCAGAGTAGGATTGGCAGGGCCTTTGCTAGTGTCATGTTGAGGAAACATGTTTTGGTAGATTTGCAGATTGGAATTAGGTGAGGGTTGAGTTGGTGCATCAACAATGATCTCCTCTTTGTATATGAGATCTTGAATATAATGTTTGAATTTTATGCACTTTACGTTTGTCTATCCCTTAACACAGTGATATTCACAATACCTATCATCCCTATATCATGCAGGTTTTGGTGTTGATTCATTGAAAGGTTGTGTGTGTGGGTACACAATTAGATTGTCCTTAGCTATCTTCTGAAATATGACCTCTATATATTCACCCAGAAGGGTGAATGTGCACTTTGGGATGTTCTAAGAGCAAGGTGTGTTTTTTCCCTGATGGATAGATATAGCATTTGTTTGATTGGCAGGATTTTGGAAATTGGATTTAAATTTTTCCCCTTGAGGGGGATATGCTGGAGTGCTCTATTGGGTAGTAACATGTTGTTATGCGGGTTATTGTTGATACACAGGTTATTGTTCATATGCAGGTTGTTTTTTATATGTAGGCGCCAGTTGTTGATACATAGGAGTGGGCACGTTAGGTCTACCGATGACAATCTGGACATGCTTGGTATCCGTGGCACCATCACTCACGATGCTCTTATTCTTATTCCAGTAGGAAGATCTATCATTTTTGTGTCTATCATGATTCGTATCCTTTTACAACTTGATAGTTCCATCATTTGTAAGAGCCTTTTCGAGGTCCATGCCTTTTTTGCAGATTTCTTGGTATGTCTGCAAACAGTTCATGTAGACATGATGTGCCAATTTAGGATGCAGATTGTCAATGAAAATTTTGACCAGATTTTATTTAGGAGGTTGATAAGATAATCTAGTAGTAAGGCCTTGACATCTCTGAAGATAGTCTGCTAGGATTTTGCATCCTTTTTGCTTGGAATTGCATAGGTCTAGGAGAGATAACTCACTCTTGAAAAGATGCACATATTGGGTCACAAATTTTTTTGACAACTTGGCAAAGGACATGATTGAGCCATAAGGGATCTTGTAAAACCATTCAAGAGCTGAGCCTCCCACACTTTTGGGAAAGAGGTGTAAGAGTAAATTATCATTGTATGCGACCTCTTGACATGCCAAGTAAAATTATTTGATGTGGCTAGTAGGATCTCCCTTCACTCGATACTTGTCAAACTTGGGAGTCTCAAAATGCTTGGGGAAGGGAACTGCTGTGATGGATCAGTCAAAAGGGTATGGACACACTTCTTAAAATTTGAACATTTTTTTCTTGGTCCCAGCTCGGAGCTCCTTGAGAGCATTCTTCATTTCTTCCCACTCTTGGTTGATAGGTGGAGGAGGCGGTCCTCCCATCATGTTGGACCCAGGTGCGTGATATGGGTCAAAAGGTTCTAGAGAATAAGGAGGGTTTTATGGATGATACTGAGGGGTGTGCTAGGAATATTGGTGGATAGGTTGCGGAGGTGGAAATTGTGGTTGAGCGATGTATTGCTACTAGTAGTGTGATTGAGCTTTTTGCAACAGTGGATAAGTAGGGGGGACTTGGTTTGGTCCTGCATGAATTGGTGGAATGGTCACATGTTTGTGTGTGGGATAAGTGGTTTGTAAACGAGTCCTTCTAGCGGGAGGAGAAAGGTAGTTGATGCAAGAAGGAATACTTGGCTACTGACGTGGGATGAATTGGGATGCCACAAATGGAGGCATGGATAAGTAGTTGATGTAAACTAGAATTTGTTGTTGGATAGCTTTCATAATGGGTTGTGCGGAAAATGGGTTGATGAAGCGTGTTTGCACTTGGGAAGTGGAATGGTTTACATTACAAAATTGTGTTGGTATCTCAAGTGCCTGCATAGTAGCCCCAAGCGAAGGATGATGTGGCTTGTGCAGTTTGGCCAACTAGAGGAATATGTTGAGAGGTTGGCGGATTAGTTTGCACTTGCACAAGTGATGGGAAAATTAGTGGTGAGGTAGGTTGAGTGATTGTAGGTTTGGCATGGAACATGGGCCCTTGCAAGGAGGGCTAGTTGGGTACTCCTATGAGTGGCATGCTAGTGGTGAATTGTTGTTGGGGAGGTGGTTTCTTGGAAGTGCTTGTAGCTTGTGTGATTGAGAGTTGTGAGGCAGTTGGTTGAGCATGGATTGGTTGAGAAATTGTGGATTGGATGATGATCAGTTGAGAAGAGATGGGTTGAATGCGTTGAGATGTTTGGACAGGTTGTGATGATTGTGAGACTAGGGGTCCCATGATAGAAAGTGGTGTTGGTTGTGCAATTGTGTGCACTATGGGATGTGTAGCCATTGGTTGGAGAATATGGGGGACAATGGATCCAAATTGGGATGATCTGAGTCATGGATCAAATATTTCTTCCACCACAAGGTGAGAAAAGTTAGCCAAGATGTTCAAAGATAGTCCAACTCACGGTGGCATAATATCAAATGGTAGTTGGATTCCTTCTTTCTGAAAATTGGCAAGGATAGTGTGAATTTTATGTCCAATGATGACACTGACCATTTGTGCATATCCATGATGGCTCATGAATGCTTCCATGACACTTTGAGTAGGGGTTTGATTGGGTTCAACCTATATGTGTTCACTTGGTTCTTGATTATGTGGGTCAAAAGAGACCATGGCCTTGTTTGGTCTATTGTCGGGTTAGATGAACTAGGAGTATAGTTGGTGCCCATGTCTTTCCTCTTCTTGGATCTAGTTTTGGGTGGCATGAAATTAATGTTACTAAAGGAATGAAATATGCTAATGCAGTTTCCTATGGATGATATGCAAGATGCCTAGGATGTAGGATTAAGGGATGATTCTAGATGATAAAAGGATATCCTAAAGATCTAGGATGATTTTTTGTAACAAAGGATTATGATTTTCTTTCCCTAATGTAAGTTTGATGATGACATCAACCTAAGATAAACTTATGATCTTCGGAAGACAGGATTCTCTGTCGATGCGAACCAACATTTTTCTCAAGGTGATGAGGTTACAAGGACAAAGTGGGCTATCCTAAGAAATTCTTAGCTAAGGAAGCCTAAAAAGGATTTGGATTAAGATGTGGGTACTTACGCAATTCAAAATATGTGACACCAGGATTGGATTTTTTTGGATTTCTCAGATTTTTGGATTCGATTGATTGGACAATGGATTGGATAATGTTTGTTTTGATTGGATGCTAGCTATGTTGGCTAGATTATGCAACTCCTATGGATGAGGATTAAAATGAGGTTCCTAAAATGCATGCTAAAAGAACATAAGAGGAGGAGAAACTGGGCAATGTAGCGATGTGCCTACTAGTCATATTATTCAAGCTGACAAAGGTGTCGTTTATGAGATACTTTCTTTTGAAACATGAAATCTTGTTGTTATAGATAACCTTGTCATATTTTACACATGATTGGATCTCTTGTTTGACAGAATCAAGGATATGTTGGTATTGCTTAGCCTTGTGAGTGGTTTCATTTTGTTCTCTGATCATCGGAGGTAATGGAGTGTTCACTTTTTTATGTGTTCCCCGATTTGACATGCCATAGGAACAAATATTTACAATTGGAAAGTCGTTTGTTACAGATAAATATCTTGGTTGTGTTGTTCAATGGAAAGAACATGTTTCAAATCACACATCAAGGTAGTGACTACGATAATTATACCTTGAGTCAAACATGATCATTCAAATGTCAAAAATAGTCCAACAAGGGGCAAAGAAATCTTAAGGAGGAGGGGATGTGTGTGCAACCTTTGATCAATGTTAAACAAGAAAAATGCCTACCTAAGGAAGTTGGTTGAGTGTGAAAATATTTTCCCATGCTGAGTATTCCTTCACCTCACACAAAGCGGTATTCCTTCACCTCACACAAAGTGATATTGGCTTTGGCCAGGACTAGGAACATTATAGGGTTTGAAAGAGACTCAATACTTGAATCACATTAGTTCTCTCATGCCACAATCATGCTTCCAATGCCCCTGGGAATACGTATATTGGGTGTAAAACCTTCAGGTGATCTAGGTAATGTCCACTTGGATTGATCCTTGCACAAATATTAGGAAACTTATAGAGGTATATTGGGTAGTATTCTACTTTAACTAGTGTTTAGTAAGGTCATCCATTCATGAATACCCCTTGTAGTTTTGCAAGAAAAATTAAGGCATATAGCCCTACAATCACCCAAAATGTGTAGTCTCGCAAGCTAGATTCAGACCTCTCATCCCTACACAAGTTGAATGTACCCCCTTGTAGTCTTGTAAGCAAGATTAAGACCATGAAGGCCCTACAAGTGCCCAATCAAGAGTAGCCTTGGATAGCAATATTTAGGCAATGAAGGCCTACAAATGAGGAAGCATTAGAGGTAGAATTTTTTTATGTCTTCTCTCTTTTTGGATTGAAATAATATTTTTATTATAATGGGGCAGAAGTAGCCGAGTTTTCTCATTCCCCACTTGGGTCATTCCTAAGATATTGCTCCCTTGGCAGGCCCTCTAAAGGTTTAACCTTAAAATAAATTGGATTAGCGACAAAAAGGAGTCTAGATTTCTAATTTTCCCACAAGGGGAAAAGAGCATACTCTCCTATCCAGTATCATTTTCTCCACACACATGCAAGACAAGCTTAGTTCATTCCCAAATATTTAATTGTTTAACTCAAAGAAATGTGTCTAGATTTTTGATCTTCCCAAAAGGGAAGAGATCATACTCCCCTAACACTTGTTTTGGATTAGACAAAAATATCCCTCTAGTTAGTCTATGTGCCTAATAAATCAAAGAAAATGCTAACAAGAATGATCGTTTGGTCAATTTAGATTAAGGCAACCTGCAAGACAAATGTGAGTAATAATTTGAATTTGTGTCTTTGACAAGCAGTGTTGCAACACAACTAGTTATTAGTTTAAAATAGTTATCCTTTGGCAAGTGTTATAAGAAAAAAAAACTAAAAAATTTGTTAGCAAATGATAAATTAAAATCTAACAGAGCACAGACGTTGATTCAAGGCATAGACGTTGATTATGTGTTTTTACCAAAAAATGATAGAGTACAGAAAATATGCCAGAAAACACATAAAAAAAAGAAAATACAATACCAATGGAGATGCCAGTCTGTGAAGCGCAGACGTTGATTGGTTCTTTTTCTGAACTAGCGTTTGTGCAGACGCCGAAATGCAAACCAGCATTTGAGCAGATGCTATAGTATCTGCAAAGCCAAAAAACACAACAAACACAACAACAAAAGGTTATTATTCTCTCTCTCTCTTAGTCCTCAAACTGATCAAAAAGACCTATGCTAAGATTTATCAAACCCTAAAAATTATCAAGATTTGTTTCTTTTAATGAAACTTTGACATTATAATTGCTTGCAAAATTGACTTCTAAAAATAGAATGTTAAAATACCAAAAAGCAGCAGGAAACACAAAAAAACTTGATAAATGAAAGGTTAGGTTTGCAAAAATCTCTAGCAAAATAGTATATATTAGAGACACTGGTTCTTGAAGTGCATACACCAAATGACAGTTCAGGATAAACCAGTGTTTGCGTAGACATCTATGTGTAACACACAGAAGTTGATCTATAAAATCTGACAGAAATGAAAGAGAAAGAGAAAGAAAATAGAATTTCAAAGGGACGTGAGTCCCACCGAGCGTGCCAAAATGTATACAAGGAGAATATCAGTCTGTAATCACTCACAAAAACATGAAATCATTAGAGGGTTAGCATCCAAATTTTAAATTCAAGATAAAAGCAAGCATGAAAAGAAAAAAATATCCTCATATCATCGGATAGAGGTAAAACAAGTTGCACCCAAGAGGCTTGTTTTATTTGCTCTCTTACGGAGGTGTGAATGTGCTCTCTCAAACACATTTTCAAAACTGCTCCAAGTGAAAGATGATTAAGATTGATTCAAAATGCAACAATGGTGGATGAGAGAAGGATTCAAGAACTAGTATGGAGCAACTAGTCTCAAACTTCTCCAAATGATGAAGCTACTAAAAATGAAAATAAATAAAGAAACTATAATTGATTTTACCAAATGATCCTAGCATGTAACATCTAAGTGATTTAGGATTGAAAACAAAGAAACTATCAATAAGAACTCTAAAGCAATTCTAGCATAATAACAATAGAAAATATGAGTGAGTGATGGAATGCAAGAGAGGGAAGCCTCTTTTATAGAATTGAAAAGGAAATGGACGGTTGAGATTAAGAGGTGGAAGGGAGATGAGTGGCTAATATTGAGGGTTAGGTTGGAAAAGTCAAAGGGGATTGTGCACATGATTAGACAAAAATTACATTTTAATCAAGGTTAAGGGATTTATTAGCAAGAGGTGGGATTTGAAAAGGGAGAAGTGATTTAAATAAAGTGTTTTTATTTAAATCAAGTTTAGAGGAATTTTAGCTTTATGGAGGGATTTAATAAATATGAATTTATTAAAAGGGGGTTTTGAGGGAAATGTATCTAAATAAAATACATTAGGATAGTATTTATAAAATATATAAATACGATAGATGAAACTATTTAATTAATTTAATTAAATAGGTACATGAACAAAAGGTAATTTAATATTAATAATAATATTAATATTTTTGGACGTCTACAATAGTAGAGGATAAAAAGGAAGTGGGGTACCAGGAGATACCAAATAGGATATGAGATCTGCAGGGATAAGGTCTTCTCTTTTATTAAATAAAGAGAAAAGAGGAAAGAAGATTATTGAGGAATTGTCCTAGAAACTAAGTTTGAATACAAGCCTAAGGGAGAGGAATTAAGTGATAATTGAGATGACAAAGATTATAAGGGGGGATAGGGAGAGTCTAATGAGGAAACTAAAGAGAAATTTGTGGATATCACTGTTAACCTAGTTGACTATGAAGAGGTTATGGACAAAGCTTGTGCTTCCCCTATTCCCAAATAGGTAGCTATTGGAAATGAGGTTCCCCTTTCTCCTTGCTTGTCTAAAGAAAAATATAACCCTAATAGTTTCAATGAACATATTAAATAATTGCAAAATAGAGTGACCACCCTTAATGATAAAGTATCTTCCTCAATGTATACCAAACAACTATTTGTTCATGCTATTTATTTCTTATGCGCGATTACAAATGGCCTCATAAGGAAAGTTGTGATGGGAGTGGTTTTTAGACAGAGCACAATAAGAAAGAACAGAGAGAGAGAGAGAGAGAGAGAGAGAGAGAGTTGACTGGCCATAAAAAAAGGACAAGAAAAAAGAGAATGAGGATGACGGCGATTGGGTTGTTAGCTTGAATAATCTCTCAATAAATTGGGATATTATCTCTATAGTGAATTATCCTAAGAAAACCACTAGCTAAGGATAATGGCCTTCTATTTATGATGTGTAGGGTGTTGATGATTGTGGTAGTTCTTTTTTTCTTTTGAACATGTTAAGGCTTTTAGTTTATTTTTTGAAACTTACAACTTATGGGCAAAGATGTAATTATTAGTTACGTTGATAAAAAAAATCTCATAGTTATATATTATTTGATGTTCTTAGGAACTGTAATGGTTATAGTGATAGAAGTAGAGATATAGTCAACATGAACTATGTTGTAGTTATTTTTTGGGTTTTTGAATAAATTTTGAAGTGTTAGTTGTCCTTGGTCTTTAGGCTATAATATATTTAAGATAAGTTGTAATGTGGTGAATTGTGTTTTCTTGTATAAAGGCCCTTTACCTGCTAAATCAATAAAAAAATAGTTTAAATAGAGAAAAATATAATATTATGTATTTTTTGGTAGTGAACAGTAGGAAAAGGGAGGTGGGGGAAAATAGGGAGATGAGACCTCCATTTTCATGATTGCACATTTTGAAGGAAGATGCCCCACTCGGGTCAAGAGGAGACTCAATTGTTGAATGGGACACTAGTCCTTCACTAAATATAAAATTGATGAAAATGGAATTGATAGAAATAACACAATATAGATGACAAGATAGATAAGTAACTCAAAAAATGTAAATAACATACCGAAACAGAATGCCACAAACCTATAATGTATAGAAATGAAAACCAAAAAATATAACTAGAACCTACTAGAAAAATTTGAGCTTGATTTGCATAGAACAAGATGAAAAAGATGTCTTTTTCTTGGTGTTTTTTCTTGAAACTTTCAAGGATGCTCCATCTAGTTCCAATCTTTTTGAAATTTGTCTAACAACTTTGTAACCTATTCCTACACATAGAAAAATAGGAAAAGGGTTGTATAAATGGGGTTGCCTTGGTCAAACCCCTATTTAGGAATCAACATTGAAAATGGAATAAAATTGCATAAGGAAAATATGTAAAAAGGTAAATGTTTGATTCACCATGCATAAATCTTCACGGATGGATGTAGAAATCACTCATACCCATGAAGATGCTTGAATGTACTTGAAAATAAAAGGAGTTGACCGGTAAATATAAAGTAGGAATCAAATATTCCCTCACAAATTCATGAATCCATGAATGCCACTCCTAGACCATCAATGTGGGAATGCTTGATAATCACTTTCTATCAAGGAGAAAGAAGGTAGATGGAAGGAAGGATCTTCTTGCTCGATTGATAATTTCTCTACTTGGCCATCATTGGAGTGAAACTTTCTACCATTGGAGAATATTTCCTTAATTTGATTTGAATTAAAGAATTGGATACTTGGAGAAACTAGATCTTGGATGCTTGCCTTCAAAACTTGAATCCAATTGCTCAATTTCTCTTGATCGCTTGAAATCTTAATAGATTGATTTCTTGAATTATTTAGAATAATAATAGATAAAAAAAATGAGGAGAGATAGGGAGTTTATATACCCAATTCATTATTTTTGGATTAAAAAATAAGCTAGCCTGACCACAAAATCAAATTTACCAAAAAAACCTAGATATCAAGCTTCAAGCCAAATTTAGACCTAAAAGGGTAGGAACATGACGTTAATAATGTATTTTTACTAGGAGAATGGTCCCAAATTTGAACTAGGTGTCAAGATGCATGAAAATATGCAGGCAAGTAGAATTAGGTTGCTAGGATCAACCATAACATACATCTTGATCTCAAAATCACCAAAGTGGGTCTAATAGGTCCTAATAAAGCATCATGTTATGGGTGCTAACTTTTTATGATAGTACATTTAGACCTCACTTTATAAGGATTATGAGACAAAATCATGCTCATGGTAAAGTAGATCAATGCATAAGAATGGTCTTATCAAGTTCAATGAGGCAAAGAAACATCAAGCCCCCAAGTGATTTAAGTTGTCATCAAATCCAAAACTGAGATAAAAGACACCTCACAAGAGAGAGAGAGATAGAGAGAGAGAGAGAGAGAGAGAGGCATTACCACTAGCCTAGTAAGGTATTTCCTTACTATGGATCATGAAAAGAGAAACCACTGTAGTAGATGGAATTGATAGTCTAGAAAGATTTTTTTATGCTAGTCAACCCATTAAAGACGATCAGTCCTTGAGGAAAGTATTGTATCCATTAAGGAATCCAAAGAAAATGTGATCATGCCTAAGGAGAATATTTTTTCCAAAGGGATCAAAGAAGATTATTCCTTTATGAAAGCATTGTCTCCATTAAGGGATCCACTGAATAATATGTTACAAGTTTGGTTGTTGTTGCACCAAAATATTAACCAGGGTCACTGCCCGATATGACTACTAGACTTATAGAATCCATATGAGGTGGTTGTTCCCTTGTTATGAATAGTGAGGGGAGTGTTGACTATTTTTACAACAATCTCCCCCTCAACATTACCTAAGGGGATTTAAAATTGTGACCAAACTCTGATACCAGTTGTTACAAGTGTGGTTGTCATTGCACCAAAATACCAACCTGTCTATGCCTGATACAACCAATAGACTTATATAATCCAAAATAGGTGGTTGGTCCCTTGTCATGAATCTCAAAGGGAGAAATAACCATTTTTCCAACATAATGCATAGGATCGTGATAATAAAAAGATGAATGCAAGGAAAGCATTGTCTCCTTAGCCATATGTAGAAGGGATTTCATTGAATCATTGTGCATTTGTACAAAATGTAAAACAAGGAGTGAAGTGTATGCCCCCATGTTAAATCAATTACAAATGCATTAACAATAGAAATAGCTTTAAAAGAGAATACATGCACCGACAAGAAATGTTTCCACTATGAGATGCCCCCAATAAAGGAAAAACCAAGGGAAATAAACACATGACAAAAGAACATGAAGGTAGTAGAACTAGAAGATTGGCATGTAAGAGTCAAAAAGAAGAGTATTCTTGGATTTTCATCACAAAGACCAAAAAGAATAGGTAGCTACTATTTTTCATCATCCCTAATCTGAGAAAAAAAAAAAATTTATAAATAGTGGAGCCTACATGACATAACATGTAACAACATATAAAATAAGTGAGATACAAATAGAGGAATGTAACAATAGATCAATTCCTTTATCACCTTGCACCAATAGAGAAAAATAGGTCATCTAAATAAATCTAAACCAAATATATAGAAAGTGGAACATCAAAAGGGAATAACATTACAATAGTAAAATACAAAGAATCCACCACAAAAGACGAGATAGTCAAGCATATCATTTATACCCTCATCTTGGTTTGCATTGTTTAGGGAATGTGGACAACACATAAGAGGAGAAACATTAATTATGATAGATATAAAAATAGATATTTCCAAACAAGGACCATTCTATAAAGAAGGGTCACTGTGTTCATCACTAGGACTAAGAGATAATTGTTTTGCAGATCTAGCTGGTAAATTATGATTAACATCAATAAGTTCATACATATCATCAAAATCACTAACATGAATATCATCATTTGCACATTAGGAACATTAAAATTATCATCATCAAGATTATTTTCTTCATCCAAATTAATCATAATAGAATCCAAGATACGAATATAAATATCATGTTTGTTCAATTTTATCATTTTTCAAATTAACTTCCTCTCTTGGGCTACGCATATCCTGATAAAAGGGAATCAGAGCATCAGTAGGTGTCTTAGGATAGGAAATTTTTTGGGAATCACACTCATAGGATCTAGCATGATGTTTGCAGTGGCAATCATGAGAACAATGGTTATTTTTGGTTTTGATTGAAATTTGGTTTGGTTTAGGATCAATCAACATCTGGCCATTTCCTTCTCTAGGAGAAAAAATGGAAGGATCCACACTAGGTTGACAATTAACATCAGAAAAATGTTTATAAGATATAGGAGGTAGAACAAAATTATATATAGGAGGTCTAGAAGGTGTGGGAAGAAGTACAAGTACACACCATGGAGATAGAACAACATTAGGATTGCTAAGATCACAAATCTTTTGGACTTTGTATTTCTAATAGGATCAAAAGAGATTGACTTTTTGAGGTTGGATTAGTTGAGGCATATAAGGCCAAAATAATTCAATGTCAAAGGGACCTTGAGGTAATGAAGGCAAATAGAGACTATGATTAATCATGGTGATTTCTCCTTTATGGGGAAATTTCAAACACATATGGATAGGAGAGACTACAAATTTCATGGAGGTAAGCCAAGGAAGACCAAGTCTAACTTGAAACTGATTGAAAGTTGGGATGACAATGAATGTGACATCTAGGGATTTACCACAAACTTCTATGGGAGAGTAATGGAACCATGGGTAGGATAAGTGAAACCATTGAAAGTTTGGATCATCAAATCAGATTTTATCATATAAATCATGTTTCAATTGTCTAGTGTAAAGATGTTCTTCAATTATCACATTCATCATGTAAGTAGGGTCTATAAGGACACCACGAGAAAAAAGATCATTAACATTTGCAACAATATAAAGAGGACTATCAAGTGCTTTAATCATCTCACTAGGATCAAATGTAATGAAAATTTGAGGTTTACGTTTGGATTTAGATTTGAATTTACATTGATCAATAATATTTACAACATTGTTGGATTTAATGAAATTATCACCATAGTCAACAACATTGGTGGAGGAATAAGGTAAAGACTGAGTAGACTCAATGGTATTGGTTGAATGAGCAAGAAAAGGGTTGGTATATATTTTTAAGTTTTGATTGGGAGGTACTACATATTTTCTTCCTTGATCATTAACACCCTTAATAGATATAGTATTAAAACCAATGAGGTATTGAATAATATATTTCAAACAAAAACACTTCTCAATATATTGGCCAGGTTGATGATGGTATTGACAAAAAGCTTCGTGATAAAAGGATTTAGGAAAAGGTTTGGATGTGTCAATTGGTTTAATTGGGAGAAAGAGTTAACACTTTAGCATTAATCCAATTCAACATCACAATATGCAAAGATTCAGAAAGTTGTGTAAAATTATGAGAAGGTATAAAAATGGATGACAAAGGAGCCACACCTTTGGATGTTGGTGCCACTTGCTAATCAACATTGTTTGATGAATTATTGATCTCGATGAAGTTATTAGGTTTCTAAAAATTGTTATAGGACTGGGATGTGACATCACTCTTATCAACCAGAGCCATTCGATTGGTTCTCTTAAATTGAATCACTTGAAGCTGATAATTATGAAGCATTGTACATAATTGAGTAAAATAGAAAAATTGAGAAAGTAGAATCTTATCTCTAATGTCTTTGTGTAAATTAGCA
>MU225536.1:359841-372870 GCA_018584345.1 Thuja plicata
CTCCTCCTCCTCCTCATCCTCCTTCTTCTTCTTCTCCTCCTCCTTCTTCTTCTTCTCCTCCTCCTCCTCCTCCTCCTCCTCCTCCTCCTTCTTCTTCACAATTTTATAAATAGTGATGGTGCATAAATTTTGAAAATAATAAATCTTATAGAAGATAAAATAATATTGAATTGCAGAGAATAGGCATGGTGATTTGTAACATCCAAACTATAATACATTGCTAACTTGAGGTCCAAAATGGAATGTTTGCCCACTTATTCCAGCATATAGAGTATAATTTAAAATATTAAAATATAAAATTTTCATAAAAAATAAATGTAAATAAATATAATATAATACAAATTTGTAAGATAACATTATAGATGTAATATTAAATATTAATAAGAGAAATAAGTATAAAATTAAAAAATATAGAAATAGAAAGTAAAAAAAATTTATAAGGGTAATATAAATTAAATCGAATATAGATTAATATTGTGTAGGTTTTTATTATAATGAATATAAATTTAATTTGAATGAAATATTTACTGTTATAAACCATACAAAATAATATGGCAGATTTGTTCCCCTTCTTTATTTTTCTACCAAGAGTGTTTTAGATAAAAGAGTTATGAAGATAGAGAGGGAGAGATGGAGAGGAATAAATAAAAAGATATGCAAACTTAGACGAAGATGGAGAGGAAGAGATAAAGATGATGAGATAGAATCAATTTTGAATTGTCATTTCAAAAAGTTAGGTTGTTCATTTCATATAGGAAATTATATAGAGTGAGTAAGATGAATAATAGAAAGAGGGAAGAAAGATGGAGAGGTGAAAATATCAACAGGGATAGAAATAGGGAGGGAAAAATAGGGAGAGAGATATGAGAGAGATATGAAGGAAGAGAAAAAAAAGAGAGGAAGGGAGTGAAACAACTTGTCCATCTCATATAAGAAACACCTTTAACCTAACAATCACAAAACTAATAAATTTAATTTAATTTTTATAATATACAACTATTTTTTAGTTTTAAATTCTTTTAAAAATATTTAACATTTTTTTAAAAATAATAAATAATGTACAACTATTTAAAATTATGAAAAAAAATATATATATTTTTAATATAAAATTTAATTTTTAATACAGTATATAATTACATGAAAATATTTATTGTAATATAAATTTTATTTTCTAATTTTAGACATAGATAGATTAATTTATAAGATAAGAGTATAAATAGGGAGGGAAAATAGAGAGAGAGAGAGAGAGAGAGAGAGAGAGAGAGAGAGAGAGAGAGAGAGAGAGAGAGAGAGAGAGAGAGAGAGGGGGAGAGGAGAGAGATGGGAAGAGGAGAGAGGAGAGGGGGCAGATAGAAAGATACATATATGTGAGGGGATATATAAAGAAATGTGTGTGTAGATAGAGAGGTGAAAGGTACAAAGAGGGGGGGGTGGTGTTCAGGGGTAAGATAAGATAGAGATAGGGAGGGAGAATGAAGGAGTGCTTATGTGTGTGTGTGAGAAAGATATAATATATATAATACTATTGGTGTAGCTATTACACCCCTCAAAGGTGCAAGTGCTAGTAGGTAGTATCATTGATTTTTTAGTGCCACAATAATTGATTTATGAGTGCTACATTTTGATGGTGGGTCATTCATATATTAGTTTTCACTTATAATTGGCTCTTGTAAATTGTTTAAACTTATTTAATTGTATATCTTAAGGTCAAGATGTAATCATATTATATTAGAATTTATTAGATTATTTTATATTTTAATTTTATTAATATTATTATTATTTATGAAATCCTATTGTTGGTACTCTATAATA
Source organism: Thuja plicata (assembly GCA_018584345.1). NCBI lineage: Eukaryota > Viridiplantae > Streptophyta > Pinopsida > Cupressales > Cupressaceae > Thuja > Thuja plicata. Next base: position 361,654 of record MU225536.1, read on the forward strand.
CAACAAGGGTTTTTGAATACCTTGTTAAATTTTTGCATTTTGACCCATATAAGTGCTTTTTGAGCCTTTTTACCCTGATGGAATTTTGAAGTTTGTCATGCATGTCAGGTGTTCATCACTCTTATTTTGGCATATGAAGACAACCCAGGTCATCAGAATCAAGTTTTGAGTTAGTTTGTGATGTCTTGTTTTGAGCACTTGTCCATTATGCATTTGTTGTTTAAAGTGTCAATTTGTTGTAACAGGCCCAGTTTGCATCAGTTCACTTTCAGTACAAGATTAGTTGAGGATTTATGCTCAATGTGTGAAGGTGAATCAAGTTCTAGAGATTGAGATTCTGAAGGTTCTTTTTGATGGGTTTGCAATTTCAAAATCAAAGACAGTTTATGCAGATTGCCAATGTTGAACATGATTAAAGTTTGCAGAATAGTCATTTTTAGAGTATGATAACTTTTGGTCTGAATGTTGTTTTATAGAACCTATTGTGGAACCATTCTCATTGCATGTAAATGTACTATTATGAATGGTGGAGAAGTCTCAGGGCATGTTTTAGTAATCTTGCACAGGCTAATCTGAATGAAGTTTATGTTGTTTCAGCATTTGCATTTGCACAACTATTCTAAAATTGCAAAGTTTGATCAGTTGCACCTTGCACAAAAAGTTGAATCCGAAAAAGCCCTTTTGCATGCATAATCAGTGTGGATGAATGAATCACTTTTCCAAGTGACGAATCTTCAGGAGTTAATCCAGTAGCTTTCTGATTGGCATTTCTACCAATGGTTGTGTGAATTTGATTACTTCAAGTCACAAATGGAATGAACTAGCCCACTTTGAGTATTATTATCTTTTTCCCTTGATCTTTTCAAGAAAGTCCAGTGGATGATCATTTCTTAGATCCAAGAGGTAAATATGCTTTCCGGTTTCCATGCTTGCTAAGTGTTTTTCAGTCATTTTTTAAAACTCATTCTAGAGACTAGTTGCAATTATGTGGTCAATTTGCAAAAATGTGAAAATTCATTATAAAGACCGCCAGTTTGATACTTTGTGATAAATTTGCACTATGAGTTTCACTTGAAATGTGGAAGCCAACATAGAAAATGAAAGGGAATAAAATTTTAAAGCACTGAAAGTATACAAATATAATTTTTAAAGCTTGTGCTTTATGAGATGCCTACGCAAGTATTGGAGAATGATATTTAAGTCTTTAAAAACATTAAAAACTTTACAAATACATTGAGCATTACAAGATGGAGACTCTACACAGATTTGGGGGCTATGAGTTGTTTGTTCTTAAAAAACATTAAATACCATTTCCAAAAGTTGCGTAATGAGAAGGCTTTGAAGTTTTCTTACAAATTCATTTGGCAATCAGAAAAATCTTGCGCAGCATGCCCTACATGGAGGTAGTGAATTGTATATGTTTTTGGATGCTTCCAAGAAGATGCACGTTGGTGAGTGCAAGGTTGTTCCTCCACTTTTCCAATGCTACACGTTGCCTATGCCAAACCTGGGTGGTTGTAAAATAGAGTTTAGATGCACAAAGGCCACGTGGGGGAGAATTGAATGTGGTTTTTGAAACTCTCAAGCAAATGAATTGGCAGGTTGCGCATGGTTTAAAAGGAGGAGTCTACAACATGTTTTAAAATGTATATGGCATCAAGTTGGAGGAGACCCACGCATAACAAGGAGAATGGATTTCTTTTAAAACTTTAAAATAAAGACCAAAAAAATTGCATAACTTGCATAGAGTAGAGGGAGGCCAAAAGACTAATAATTTTAAAACATTATCATTGTGAATATGCTGGTGTAAAACTTTATTAAGCCTATGCAAGGTATTTGGGGGATTTCAAAACATTAAAACAACATACATACCTACGTAGAAGTGAAGGGCAATGCCTACACAACATGTTGGGTGGCAAAGATTTGCGCAAGGCATACAATGTCTATGGAGGAGAAACACACAACATGGTAAAGGGAATGGTTTCAAACTTTTAGCAAATGCATTTGGAAAATGACCTAGCAAAGTCCACGCAGCATTGAAACATGGCCATAGCAAAAGAACCCCATGGAGCCCACACTAAGCATGTTGCTTATGTAGAACATAGATGATTTGACATGTTAAGATTATTAAATGTAATTTGTAGTTGAAGACAAAGGTCTACGCAGCCTTATGGAGGATTGCAAAATAATTCAAATGCAATTTACATAGCTTGCACAACAAATCAAGGGCTAAGGTTTGCACAGGGGACATAAGAGGCTGCCAACATGTTTTTTAAAAACCAAAACATTACCATTATCAAATGTCATTGCTTAACGCAATTGCTAGAAACCGCACAAGTATAGAGGAAGGCTAAAAACTTGAAAAATGTAAATGCCTTTATCCCACATTGGTGGGGTGAGGTCATTTTTAGTGATTTTATATGATTACAGTTGTATGTTATGTAAAGAAAGAACCAAGAGGCCACATGGAGGGCCCCTTGGCTGGAGGACTCAACGCAGAGGTGGGCCCCAATTATTTTAAGAAAAAATACAAGAAAGGCTTTAAAAACCAAAGGGATTTAGTCCCACATTGACCCTGTTGGGGAAATATAAGGTGTTTATAGCCTAGAATGCAAACACATAGAAATGTGAAGGAGAGAAGGAGGCTCTCTTCACGCATGCACATGCAAGAAATAGATGCATTGGGAAGTGTGCCTAGCTGATAGATGGCGATGCATTGGGAAGCATGCCCGAGAGACAAAGATGAAGTTTTGCAGACAGGCGACGTAGAGGATGACGAGGTTGATGGGACAAGTAGTGGCCAGTCATGCAGTCATGAGGAGATAACTGCTAGAGCAGATAACCACTGAGACTCAGAGATAACTGCTAGTTGTGAGGTCACGAAAGGATCATGGTTAACTACCAAATAGTTTGATATCATGCGACTGTGTAGTCACGCAGTCACGAGAGATAGTTGTGGTTAAGAAGTAACTGCCAAGATTCGACAACTAACTACAGTCGCGTAGTCACGGAATGAAAGATTCTAAGTGCCTAACATCGCACAATTTTGTCCCAGCCATTCGATCAAGATGAAGATCAAGGGTCTATGCAAAGTCTGTGATGTTAACTACGGTTAATGAAATCTTTCTGACACTTGGAGACTACATTGTTCAGAGCTAACTGCATTCAAGGTGTGGTTGAGTTAAGTCTTATAGAGACTAAAGACTAGTCTCCAAGTCTCCAAGTAAAACCATAGTAAAGGAAAGGTCTCAGAGACTTAGAGACTAGTGTATTCGTGAAGTCTAAGAGAATCAGAGTTAAAGGTGAGTTACAAACTAGTTAAAAGCATCCAGTCTGAGGGTGACAAGTGTCAACTTCTGGTGACTTCTAGGCTAAATATTCAAAAGATAGAGAATTTCAAGGGATAAAATGTGCACAAAATACAAATGATATAATGATTTAAAAGTTATAGTATATGCATAATATTAAAGAAGAAATTAATTAGATTTGCACAGGTAAGACAAAAGGATAAAGTTTTCAAAGTGCAAGAGATTAAAATAATATTGAAGGATTAGGGCATAATCTTTCCATAGTTTATGCAATATAGTTTAATTCAAAACTTGAAGATATGCATTCCCTGAAGGTTTTTATCAAACATATGGAAAACAAATTTTTGCAAAATGAAATTAGATTTGAAGGGTATTTCTTGGTAGCAGATACAATTAGATATTTCTCAAAAAAGAAGATCAGATTTGCACAGAGAGAGACAAAATGTATAATATTTTATTACAAAACTTGGAAAAGAAGCTTTCACGAAGAGATTTCTCAGAGTTTAAAAATTGGAGATATTGGAGGCAAATGAGATCAGATTTTCTTGGAGAACGAAATTAGACTTTGAAAAGACAAGAGAATAAGATTTTTGAATCAAATTTAAGAGGAAATTTTCCAAAGTAAAATTGGATTTTCGATGAGACAGTCACTAATGGAGATTAGATTTCAGAGGAGAGAGAAGGAAAGTGAGATCATATTGCAAAGAGGATAGGTGTAAACCAGACATAAATATTAGGCTTTCTTCTCTCCTATATATTCTCTCTTTTCTTTGTTTTGGTGGTTCCTATGGCTTCTTTTCTTAGGAGAGGTTTCAGACTATGTTATGTCTCTGCGAAAAGCTTTAGAGAAGGTTCCAACATGGTTTCTTCTGTAATATTTTCTCTTTTCTAATGCATATAAAGTGTTTTTATTTTCTTGTTGTTTCTGGGAAGAACATGATTGTAATAGTTGTTTATGAATGAATCTCAACACTATTGTTTATGACATCAAGTTGTATCCATTTTACTTCTGAAATCATATAAATTAGGACATCAAGGGTGTTTTAGTTTTATCTATTATTGATCAGCAATAGATTTATTCAAAGAATAATTGTGATTTAGAATTTGTTTTCAGACTTGTATGAGTTGGAATATTAAGGGTATTGTCAATCTTGTCTTTCCAGTGGATGTTGGTTATGTACTGTCTATTCCAAGGTCTCTTTCAAGGAGAGGGTTCAATTATTTGAGTAGAAAGTTGCATATCTGAACACACAAGTGGATAAATAAGAAGAACTTGTTTGATAGGGTTTTTTTTATGTAAGGCATATAAACATATCAAACAAATTTGTTTTTTCTTTGTTCATGATCTCTTTGCAATGTATGTTTGACTATGTTTCCCATAGGATAAGGCACTGGTCTATGCAAGATTTGGGATGTTATAGAGATCCATACATCAAATCATAACTGAAAAAACCATATCCATTTCATGTTCTTAGGAGTTAGGATTTCTCTGGTTTTCAGACTTACTCTATGAAAGTTGAATAGTTTATAAGATTTTAGAAAACATTGAGGTAGTTGTTACCTAAAGGTCTAAAAACTATTCCACAAGTTATATATCTGCAATCTTGTTTTTGTCACAAGGAGTCATATATGTACAAATTAGGCAATACCTGCCTGAGTGATGTGGAGCTCAAAGAAGGATGATCTTATCCAATCCTCATCAATTAGGCTTGGTCTTGCTAGAATCAGGAGTTGGAGTTATAAGAGTTGATTAATTTTTTAATCTATTTTGTGATTCAGAAAGAAAAAGACCTAACACCTATTTTGGTAGTATCATTGATTTTGGAGTGCTACATTAATTGATTTATAAGTGCCACATTTTGGATGGTGGGTCTTTCATATATTGGTTACCACTTATAATTAACTCTTGCAATTTTAAACTCATTTAATCGCATATCTTAAGGTCCAGATGTAATCATATTATATTAGAATTTATTTATTTATTTTATATTTTAATTTTATTAATATTATTTATTGGGTATGTGCACCAAGTTGTGAACCAAAAAAGAGGGTTAAGTGGACACATTTTTCTGAAATTAGGTAAACCTAAACTTGGAACAGATGTTTGAGGGTCATGCAGTCAAAATAAGAAGATGTGTAAAAAATAAAAATTGTAGTACTCTCAATATATTTTCTAAAATACTAATTTTTTAAAAAAATTGATAAGATTAAGAGGGTCAAATCTCGCACGCAGAAAAACTTGTTCCTGATTTTTTCAAAGAAACATAACATAGCTATTTTTGTGTGTTGTACAAAAGATATAGTTATATTCAGTATTTTTCAAATCCCTTTGGTAGGATAATAGGTAAGAGTGAGATCTAGAAGTTTTGTATTTTTTTTGTAATTTTCTTATAATATTTTTTTCTGTGATTTTTTTAAGTTACCGCATCCTGGCAATTTGGTACCTGTTCGTGCGCTAGGCATAACTTGCATTAAAATAATAAAAATATGAAAACTCTTTTTTAAAGTGTATAGAATCAAGTGTAGAACAATAATATGTGATTTATTTGTAATTTGGTTATGTATATCAAAAGTTATTAAAAAAATGGTAGAATATATCTGTGAAGACTGTCAAGACACTGGGAAAGAAAATTAAAGTTTACTATGCTAATGTTGTCCAAAAATAGAAACATTTATATCGTTAGAAAGCTAAGAAGATGTATGCAATTATGGTGAAAATTATAGAGCTATCGTCTTAACAAATTGAAAACCTAATGAAGTTAAAGTTGAGAGTTCATCTTACAAGATAAAAAAATGTCTAAAAGAACAAAAATGGAGGGAAAATGATCCTCCAAGCCTTTGGGTCATTTTCCAAGCCTCTTCCCAAGCCATAACCTGACCAGGTTTCTAAATTTCAAATAACCTGATTAGGTTCTGAAAAGCAAAAATTACTTTTTCAACTCCTACATAACCCGATTAGGTTCTAGAGAATAAAATGCACAATTTTTACTTCTTCAAAACTTGATCGAGTTTTGAAGAAGTAAAAATTATGCATTTTATTCTCTCTCTCTCTCTCTCTCTCTCTCTCCTTTGTTCTTAGTTCTTTAGAACGTGTTCAGGTTCTGAGGAATTAGGAATGTTGAGCCTTTATTTTCTCATAAGCCGATCGGGTTCTGAGTAAAGAGGAATGTTGAACCATTTTCCTTAGAACCTGATCAGGTTTTGTTGAATTAGGAACGTTGCAAGTTTGTATGCTTCAACGGTCTAAAAATGGTCATTGCAAGTTGTCCTAAGGTCACACTACTATTTTTTTGTTGTTTTGCACTAGTAATAGACAAGTCTCCACTTTTTTGCATGTTTATTTTCTTCGTAATGATTGAATTGTGTTTTTTATTGGTGTTTTGATGTTATTTTATCATTGTAAGTTCACATTTCAAGAAAATGATTGATTTTTTATTATTTTTTGGATTTGATGTTCACATGTTAATATATGTTCATGATATCATTCGTAGGTTCCATTCAATATGAACAATGGGAAAGAACAAAAGAGGAATAGTTGAACAACAAGAGACAGAAAAGGAAAGACAAAGGGAGTGCATGAGGAGAATACAACAAGGTGCATCATCAAATGCATGCAATGTAAGTGATGAGAATGAAAATGTTAATGTTAATGTGACAAATACACCTAATTTGAGAACAAATGAAAATGTTCAACATACACCAATTGAAATGATGGGGATAAATGCACCTAATTCATCTAATGCACCATTTTAATTTGATATCATTAATGAACAAAATGCAGATAATAAAAATGAAAATGTTCAACATACACCAATTGAAATGATGGGGATAAATGCACCTAATTTATCTAATAAAAATGTAGAGCATGCAACTGTGTTAACACCTCCTAGAATAATTCGTAGAAAACTAAAGTTTCTAATTGATATTGATGAAAATATTTTGAGGCCAATGCATGATAAAATGTTGGAAAGAATTGTAGAAGAATTGTTAAAAATATTTGGAATAACTATTTTGAAAAATTAAATCAAAGTGGAAGATGACAAGTAGTTGTTGAAATGATTAAGAATCTGAAATTTAGAGAGACAATGAGAATTGTGGGGTTGAGAACATCTGAAAATAGTACTGAGAGAACCATTGTGAGAAATCTATTCGATGCATACCAAGCCATTGGTTGAAAGTCATGCAGTAAAGATGCTAATGTTACTCGATGTGTCCTCACATCAACTATAATGGGAAAGGAAATGAAAAAATCTTGTATAGTAAGCAAAACAAGAAAGTCATTAAGGATAGGTAGATCAACATTACAGAGAGCCTTACACATGCGAGACAAAATTGAGTATCCATACACTAATTCTCTTTAGTCATTCTCAGGTAGAATCCCACGCAAGGACAAGGTGGTTGTTGATGCATTAAGAACATTAATTGAAATTTTTTGGTATGACAACACAAGGGTTTCACCCAACCAAAGAGACATTGTTACAAGGAGAATCGGATCTACAAATCGTATGCCACATCCAAAACACTTTTTTGATATGACACAAACACAATTTTATGAAAGATTCCTCCAAATATTTCCTCAAATTAAAATTATTCAAAGATTTTTTTAAATGGAAAAACCCTTTTACATCAAGATTAATCATGCGCACACCACATGTTGTTGCAAGGTAAATCTTTTTCATGCGTTGTATGTATGTTATTTTCTATCTTATATCTTTGTCATGTGTTGTCATGTGTAATAGACCTGATATTTTCCAAAGAAACTACCTTGAAAATATTTTGTCAAACCTAAGTAATAGGCATAATCAAAAATTAAAATTATGGTGTTATATGTTATGCTTTGTGGATGTTTGAATTGTTTTACTTCTATTGCGTCATTATACTTACATGTTTAATTGCATGGAAAATATTTAAAAACATTATCCAATTATTGGTTTAATTGTTTCATTACTTGTTTACACTTATTCAAACCCCTCCCCCCCAGTGCCTCTATATACTAATAATTGGTATCAGGGCCTAGTTCCGTTGAAGAATCCTAACAACTTGGGAGAGGTCCTTAAGGAATACATAGAGTTTTATAGAAGGAAAATTGCAGATGATGAAGATATGATTGAGAAACTCAAGGAGTGGTTGAATATTTCTAGGGATAAGAGACAAGAGATGGTTGAAAAATTGAGTGAGAGTTAGTTCATTTGTCACAATGCATTCTATGAGATACGAAGAGCACTTGTGAGTTATTCTAAGGTGATTAGAAGTAATTGATGATTTGAAGTTGTGATTTTGTGCTAGAATTTCAAGAAGTGTTAGAAGAACCCATATCAACCAACGGAGTGGTATTTATTTGTTACAAAGGTTGTTTTCTATGTTTTGTATATAAAATAATCATGGCCACTCCTATATTGGTTAAAGTTACTAACAACCAAAGGCCAGTATTCAAATTACATATGTTGAAGGTCTAAGATATGACTCTCCAAAAAATTTTGCCCAATTTGGCTTAGTGCACCTTGGGAACACTTTGGTTTGACTTGCACTAGAACATTCATAATGATTTGCAATCAAAAAAAGATCTCCCCTAGCATTTACCATGACAACTAGAATTGATTGTTTGGTTCCACGGGGAAAATTTTGAAAGATGCACCATTGAGCAACATTCAACTAACCAATAATGCAACTTTTTTCACCAATCAAGATCGGGTTTCCAAATGGAATCTAAGTGGAATCTCCCAAAACTGAGCTACATACTTTTAGGCCTTCCCAAGATGGCCCTTTTGCACTTCACGAATCTCTAATATCTCTCACGAGGTCTGAGATATGGCTCTCCAAAAATTGCTGCCCAATTTGGCTTAGTGCACCTTGGGAACATTTTGGTTTGACTTGTGCTAGAATGGTCTTGATACTTCGCAAGAAAAAAAGGTCTCCCCTAGCATTTAACTGGCCAACTGGAGCTGATGGAGGTGATGGTTTGGTTCCATGATAAATAGTTTGAAAGATGCACCATCGAGCAACTTTCAAATGAGCAATAAGGCAACTTTTTACACCAACCAAGATTGGGTCGCCAAATGGAATCCAAGTGGAATATCCTATAACTAAGATATGTACTTATAGGCCTTCCCAAGATGGTCCTTTTTCACTTCACAGATATCTAATATTTCTCACGATGTTAGAGATATGGCTCTCCAAAAATTGTTTCCCAATTTGGCTTAGTGCACCTTGAGAACACTTTGGTTTGAGTTGTGCCTGAATGTTCTTGATTCTTCACAAGAGAAAAATGGTATTCCCTAGTGTTTACCTATCCAATTAGAGCTGATGGATCTGATGGTTTGGTCCCACAATGAACAATTTGAAAGCTGCACCATTGAGCAACTTTTGAATGAGCAACAATGTAACTTTTTGCACCAACCGAGATCAGGTCGCCAAGTGGAATCTGAGTGGAACCTCCCAAAAATGAGATACATGCTTTTAGGTCTTCCCAAAATAGTCCTTTTTCACTTCACAGATCTCTAATATCTATCATGAGGTCCAAGATAGGTCTCTCCAAAGATCGCTGCCCAATTTGGCTTAGTGCACCTTGGGAACACTTCGGTCTGACTTGCGTCGGTATGTTCTTGATGCTTCAAAAGAGAAAAAGGTCTCCCCTAGAATTTACTCAGCCAAATAGAGATGATGGAGGTGATGGTTTTGTCCCACAACAAATAGTTTGAAAGATGCACCATTGAGCAACTTTCAACTAAGCAACAATGCAAATTTTTGCACCAATCGAGATCGGGTCGCCAAATGGAATCTGAGTGGAATCTCCCCGAACTGAGCTATGTTCTTGTAGGTATTTCGAAGATGGTCCTTGTACACTTCATAGATCTTAGATATCTCTCACGAGGTCTGAGGTATGGATCTCCAAAAAATGTTGCCCGATTTGGCTTAGTGCACCTTCATAATAGTTGGGTCCGACTTGCGCCATAATGTTATTGATGCTTCACAAGAAAAAAAAGGTCTCCCCTAGTGTTTACCCAGCCAACTAGAGCTTATATAGCTGACTATTTGATCCCATGATGAACGGTTTGAAACAAAAATAATGAAAAAGTTGCATAGCAACTTTTAAAAGTTGCTCGATGATATTTGTGCAACTTTTGACAATATTGCAAAATGTTGCTATTAGGACCTCTAGACCTATTGATGGACTTAGAAGACCCTTAGATCCTATAGTAGGACCTTTATTAGACCAAAAAAATCAAACATAATTATCCTATCATAGGTCATGAGTCTAATCAACCTGAGGTTTATAAAGACACCTTAGATGGATTGACTTTACAATGAGACCAATCTAATCAAAATAAATGGTTGATCTCTAGCTAAACATGATTAAAAATATGTGAAGATGAACCCATGAAGACTCCTATCCATGCCTGGTGTTTCTTGGGTTCCTTAAATGAAATACCCCTATAACTTCCTAGCTGTACCCAAGGAACATTATATGTTTGAAGTTACTCAAGGGGCTCAAAATTACATAAAACATCCCTACATCCACTATCCAAGAACAAAAACCAAACTCTCATACTCTGTATTTCAATTAAAAAAAACATACAAAAACAAACATAAATTCACTTAATTCATGGAGTACATACATATAGAGCATGAATGATACACCTAAATACAATGTAGCACATCAAGCATTAATTCACTTAAATCATAAAGTATACATGTGAACATATGTAGCACAAAAAGCGTACACATAAAATTGCTTATGTCCTAGAGAAAACATGAAGTACATACATTATGAAGCATAGACATAAGTCATGTGAAACAAGAATACACTTAAGGCATAAACATCCAACCAACAAATTCAAGGATCAAATTTGAAGTTTCATATATAACAAAATGAACAATAATAGCATACATATCAATACATGGTGTACAT
>MU225536.1:372920-390130 GCA_018584345.1 Thuja plicata
CAACAAATTCAAGGATCAAATTTGAAGTTTCATATATAACAAAATGAACAATAATAGCATACATATCAATACATGGTGTACATGCCAAATCCATAATAGAGTTACAAAAAAGTGACATCAACTATGTTCAGGTTGATATATACAATGTACAAATAGCCCATATATATTTATGGCATGTAACTGATTGAATGTTTGAAGATGTTAAGTTGATGACCGAAATGCAGAAAGATAATGCAAGACATTAAATCAGTTAATGGATTGTATTTTCATTGATGTCAACTTGATATAATCTAATCAGTTATATTCAAAGTGTCAAAGACTTCAGAGAATCAGAGAGATAAAATATTATGTTTTTAGTAATGCATAAAATACCAGTATTCACTAAGTGACTTCAAACACTGATGGCTAGTGGAAACTGAAGGACAGAGAAAATCGAGAATAAAGTCACAGTGATGCCCAAACAAAGAAACTGACGAGCATTACCGATGAGAAGAATCACAAGAATTATTGATGGACAAAATTATAGTGTTAACCAATGGACAGACAACCCTGACGGATAGACAACACTGACAGAGAAGCCCGAGGAAAATTGAAGTGTTGACCAAAGCTATCAAAGAGTTAAAACACCAAAGTTAACTGGAGTTCAGAAATGACAAAATATCTAGCTGGCAGAGCTAAAGATAGACTTAACTAGTTGTTATCATTGTTTTCATCGACAAGATAAAGCTAGAGATAAGTAATTTAAAGTTGTTTTATCCATTTGGAAAGATGATTTCTACGAGATAAATCAAGAGTTAAGCTTTATATCAAGATTGGCTAAGATTGTGGATCATGCCAAGTACAAGAAAATTAAGAAGAGAGAAATGGTGATATCATGTCTATAAAGAGACAACTTAATTCATTGTGAATTAAGGGGAGTCAATAGAAAAAGAGGATACTAAAGAGAAATTGATGAAGAACAACTTCATACATACCTGATCAATCAAGCTAAGGAAAGAGCTAAATATTTTTGCGGACACTGAGCAACATAGAAATACAACTTCACCGAGCAGAAAGAAGTGGAGCAAAGGTATTGAAAATATATATTGATCAGAATGGTTTAATGAGTTTATAATAGATCTAAAAATCTGCAAGTATAAGTTTTATATGTGAATAGATCATTTACTATTTAAGTTTAACCATTGATATAGAAAGTCTCTTAACCAAGCAAGATTTGAAGATCCTTTCTATATTGAGATACATCCCAAGGAGTATCAAATAGTTTGATCATGAAGATAGCATGAGATGTCAGATACCATTTGACAAAGTACACTGGGTTTGGTCATAGAATGTAGCATAGAGATTCCCGATATCAAGTGACAAACTAATCTTTTAAATCCTCTAACAAGGTCACACCTAACAGTGTGTGTGTGTAACCTTTAACAGGGTTGGCTCTTCACTGAGCTTACTTCATAAGAGTGAAAAATTTGGGTTACCGATCCCAAGTGGTTTTACCCTTAACATGGTTTTCGCATTAAAAATCCATGTGTCAATGTATTTATGAGTCATTACTTTAGTGTTTTGTATTACACATAACTAATCTGGATTGATTGGTATACACTAAGAAATTTACTATTTTTTGGTAAATGAAAGACTACTATTCGGTAAACATTAAGAATAAGGTTTAACAAAGACCTCCGAGCAATAGTTATTTGATAAGTATATTTGAAGGCATACATCTTGTAGGACTGAAGATAACTAGAGGCTTAATATTGTGGTACTAAGTTTTTGGGTTGATTTATTGGAATATTTTGAGGCCACTTATTCACCCCCCCCCCCCTCTCAGTTATTTCTAACAATTGGTATCAGATCTTATGTGCTTAGAAAGAGAGTTTAACAGCTCAAGCAAAAGATCACAAGATGAACAAACAAGATGTGCCAAAGTTGAATAAAGACTACTTTGCATCATGGCAAAGAAGAATAAGACTCCACGTATCAGGTATTGGTAATGATGTTACTCAACACCTTGATACTAAATATGTGATGCCTACAGGACCTTATACTCTTGAGCAATTAAGAGAAAAGCATGAGCATAATTACATTATGATAGAACTTGCTTCCTCACTCTCCGATGTTGAGTTTGAAGATGTCAAAACCTTCACCTCTGGAAAGAAAATGTGGGATAAATTGAATCTGGTACATGGAGGAGATGCTAATGTATTAAGATCCAAATAAAAAAGACTTAGAGGAAGGTTTGATGACCTAAGGATGAAAGGAGAAAATATCACTTAGTATAGCTGTAGAATAAAAGAGGTAGTCAATGCTACCCAAGGAGTTGGAGGTGTACTTGAAGAGGAGACAGTGGTAAGTAAAATCTTAAGAACCTTACTGCCTGTATATGCTATTAGAGTATTTTCTATATAAGAAATGAGATTAGTTGCAAATAATAAAGTTACTCTAGATAGTCTGATTGGTAGACTAATTTCATTTGAGATAAATAAGTTTGATAATAGTGTCTTACCATCTAGAGTCTACATTCAAATCTTCTTTTAAAATAAGCAAGTCAAGTTATAGACACACTCTTAAGAATGATAGTGAAAGTAAAAATGAGGATCAAGGACTTGATGAGATTGAAGCACTAATGGAAAGAAGATTGCAGAGAGGCAAAGGTAGATACAAAGGTAAAATACCACTTGTATGTTTTAATTGTAAAGAGGTCGGACACTTTGATGCAAGATGTCCTAACAGAAGAAAATATGACATAATTAATGACAGAACATATGAAAAGAAGTTTGACTAAGGAGATAACAGAGATTACCGAAGCAACCGACAAGCAGAAAGAAGAGATACCCGAGACTACAAGGATAAAGGAAAGAAATCTTGTTACCTAGCTGAGAATAGAGTTGATGATACTGATGTAACCACGTGAATTTGGTCTGTTGCAACTATGGACCCTATTTTCCCTAAGTGTGATCATACCCTCAATTATGTCCAAACGACCCTGTTACTGCTTAGCATAATTCTTCAAATCAATTTAATGTCCTAGGTAATTTTTATCACTAATTTATATTAACTATTGTAGCCATATGATTCAAATCAATTCAAACCATTTAAATCAAACCAAATTCAAATATGGCTATAGTATTTAATTATAAAGGAATTAAATAAATCCCTAAATCAATTACCCACTTGCAAAATAACCCATTTCCCTAGCCTATTTAATTTAATTAAAATGGCTATAGTCCCCTAATTATTAAAAAGCAATTAAATTGTTTAAATAATTAAATTCCTATTTTTGAATGAATTAAATAAGTTTAATTCATTTAATTAATATTCCCCTAAACCCCAACCTAACCTATCTCAACCACTTCTACCCTAGGTTCTAACCCTTCTCAACCCATTCACCCTTGCTAACCTAATTCTAATCCTAATTTTAACCCTAACCCACCTCCTAATGTTGTCACATTCCATTAAGGAATGATTAGCAACTCAACCCACTTGAGAAAGTCCACTTTCTCAAGCATGACTTTCCTAAGGGACCAACTTGTCAAGTTGAACCTTACTCCCTCCCCATGCTTCTTTAAGGCTTTCATTAATGCCTCATTAATGAATATGCCTTAAGCCTATGTCTCCTCCATGCCTCACTAATGCTCAAGGCATTAATGGCTCTTACACCACCATTAATGAGTCCCTCAACTCATTAATGAGCCTTGTCTCCTCTCTCTCTCTCTCTCTCATTTTTCTATAAATAGAAGCCATTTTTGAGAGCAATTAAGCCTTCATCTCATATTGTAAATGCATTGTTATGCTGTTAGATTAAAGTTAGAACTCATAATTCATGCTTTTACATTGTTATTATCTCCATTCTTAGAGCTAGAATGCATGTTTTCTCATCATTTATCTTGTTTTAAACTAAAATCCTTCATCCTAGGTCATATATGTCACTGATGGTAGCATAATCTGAGGGCTATTATGTTACTAATCACACTCTTCTTAGTTAGAAGGCAATAGGTCGATATTAGTTGGTTTTACATGTTTATCTAACCTTTTTGAGCTAATGCAATGATCTATTGAGGTGTTGTGTCTTTCTTATCAGGTACAAAATATATACACACATTTCTGGCATCCACTTCTTTGGTGTTTATAACTCGAAGAGTCTGATCTAGCATGAAAAGATGTCCATGAAGGTATATGTGGATCACACTCGAATGAATTTTCATTAGCCAAGAAACTACTCAGAGTAGGCTATTATTGGCCTACCATGGAGAAAGATGCTATTCAATTTTCAAAAGCATGTCTTAAATGCCAGACACATGGAAACCTTATCCATGCTCCTGCTAGAGAACTTATACCTTTCATAACACATTGGTCATTCCAGCAATGGGCCTTTGACTTGGTTGGACAAATATATCCCAAATCTTCAAATGGACACAAGTTTATCATTACGGCCACTGAGTATTTCACAAAGTGGGTTGAAGTCATGCTGCTAATCAAAGACACTAGAAAATAGGTGGCTATGTTCATTCTAAACTACATTATTTGTAGATATGGGATACTCTCTTCAATTATGATAGAAAATGGGGGCCAATTTAAAAATCAAGACATTGATGACCTTTGTGAACAGTTCCATATTACTCAACATTGATCCTCGATCTATTATCCTCAAGGTAATGGATAGGATGAGGCATCCAACAAGAATATACTCAAGATTCTACATAGATCTATAAGCAAGTCTGGCAGAGATTGGCATCTACAACTGAATCCGTCACTATGGGCCTATAGAAAAAGCATAAGAATACCAACCGGAGCCATGCCATTTTCTTTATTCTATGGTGCTGAAGCAATACTACCCATTGAGGTTGAAATCCCATCTTTGCAGATATCTTTACAAGGTCTTGTTACTGATGAGAAGTACCGCATAGATAAGGTGAATTCTTTAGACCTACTAGATGAGTGCAGGAAAAAAGCATTCAATCATCTCAAAGTGTATCAAGCACACATGTCCAAAGGTTACAATAAAAAGGTCAAACCACACAGATTTAAAGTAGGAGATCTCGTCCTCAACGAGAATCCTAAGAACCAGCCTAACAGGGAGCAGAAAGGAAAGTTTGAACCTAACTGGCTGGGACCTTATGTTATCATTACTACTTTTGGGACTAGAGCTTATCAGTTAGCTACACCTGAGGGAGACGTTCTTCTAGATCCTATCAACACTCTACATTTGAAGCGGTTCTATGCTTAATGTTTGGCTAGCAGAGCCTGTACAACAAAAAGTTCTTACAAAATACCAAAAACATTCAGAAAATTGATCCTGAAGAAATCCAAAAATAATGGAAAAGATCCTACAAAAAGGGTATCCTTGGTGAAAACCTGGTAAATAGGCACCTTGATACTACCAAAAACATTCAAAAAAGCAAAAATAGCAAAAAATTTGAAAAAAGAAAAGTGCCTTAATGAGCACTTGGTAAAACAAGCATCTTGGTAACAAAAAAAGAAAGAAAAATATCTTTCCAAGTGGTGAAAACCTGGCAGTCAGGTGTCACTTGTGTTCTGCGCTCCATCTATCAATGCACTACTGATACTAGGCCTTCATAATTTTGCCTGTGCTCATACACTGACTTCATCTTCCTAAATGACTATCTTATCCTCGCTTGGGATTTGTCTATCTTTACGTCTTAGGAATAAGTCATTCTACACTGGGGGCATCTTTGCTGGCATAGTCAGTTGCAGTTGCTAGGTTTCTCTAGGATGGTTTGCCTCACGAATGCAATGTTTCTTGATACATGCAAAACAAATGTCACCTTCCAAAAACAAGGGTGTCTTTTCAAGCAGCAAATATCCAAACACGACATTTACATTAAGGCTCTACTGGATCGCAAACATGAATGAATTATCCTATCAATGCATAGACATGGAACACCATATTTCTTATATTTCAATTTTGTGATTGATGAATCTTTACTATTTTTGACATATGAATGAACAAGTACTACTTAAACACACAGTTTGCTTTTGGTTTGATTATGATTCTTTAAAATGTCCTGATGATGTTTTCAACTAGGGGCATCTAAGTAATTATAAATTTTATTTGATTGATTCTCAATTGATAAATTATTATGTCTTCTTAGTTGCTCAATGACATCTGTGCAAAGACAAAGAGTCACAAGGATAGGGGCCATAATGTTTTCTTGAATTTATTTGTATGGTGATTGTTCCAAATGATCCTATAAATTTCACCTATCTTAGATGTTTATGGTAAGAGCTGCTACTATGGGTGGATAGCCGCATATATCTCGATCTTCGTTATGTGTAAACTACAGTGAGGTTGAAACAATTTCCTTGTTTGTTTTCTGATCTAGATTCTCACTAAGGTATACAAATCATAATGTACCCAAGGATATGAATTTTCAAGGTCATTGCGGGTCCAATATCTTTCCTTAATCAGAATCTGGTATATTAAAAGGAAGGTGACTATTTTTTTTATCCTGGATTCTATGCCTTGATTCCTAAGTCTATTTTCAACATTCCAATAAAGTATAGTATTCATATTATCATAATATCAATGGGTGTTAGTGATGGCTGTACTATCTGATGGTATCCATTCCAAAAGTTCCCAATGATGATAAAATGCTACAATATTTGCAAATCAATGACAAATTCCTAAGAGTCTACATATAGCTACATTTAGAGCTTGCATGGTGCATTTATAAAAGAAATAACAACATAAGGAATTTTGTGCTCAAAAATGATTTCTATCTTCTTCTAACAATCAAGTTAATTCCATCATCCATATTACTGATCTCAAATATTGTTTCACATCCATAGCATACATTTTGCATTCATTGAAAAGATGAAACATGAAAATACAAAAATAAAGCATCAATGTATTGCATTTTCACTTTTTCATCCTAAAGTGCATCCATACATCTATTTGCCATAGCTGAAAAATCAAAAGAAACATACATTTGCATTTTCACATGTGTATCAGTTAAAACATATTTATATCAGTAATGACTCATCACATCCAATCATAAAATGATGTTATCATCTAAAAACATAAACTCATCAAGAGACCAAGATATCATCACATGTGCAAAGATACATTTATCACATCTATGAAAGCAAAAATAACTCATGAAACATGTCAGAATCAGGAAGCTGCATCCAGTATATATCAACATAACATGGTACAGATCAAATATGGAATAGTGTGCATAAAGAGTATCAGTATATCAGTGTGCCAAAATGAATCAGATATACATGTATGAATGTCATCTACAAAAATGGATCTTAGAAGGATCCAGATATACAAAAGAGGGATCTCAGTAGGATCTAGATATACAAATACAATCTCAAAGATATACATGTCATAAAGATGGTACAAAATGTCAACTCTGTCCTGCCCCCTCTCCCTGGTCAGGAGGAGGAGGAGGAGGTGCTACAAAAGGAGCTATTGGAGGAGGCATGGCCCCCTCTAACTGCTGAGTCACTCATGAGAAGGAAGGTGCTCTCTAACCCTCTAGAATTTTTGCATGATACAGGGCATAATAGTATGTATCCCTCTATCCCTGATGGACCACTGTCTGAGCATGCACATCTCTCTCTTCTCTTAACCGCTCAAGCTGTAGATCCCTATCCACCAATAAGGCATCAGCAGTAGTAACTCTGGCCTCCAACATTGTAATCCTGGCTCGAAGCTGCTCTCTCTCCTACTCACATCTGGACAGCGGATCTCTGTCTCTGCCTGCATCCTTCTCTTGGGACCTATCTTATCCTCTATCCTGTGGTCTATCCTTTGACCCCTACCATCTCTATCTCTGCTGGTCCCTAGTAAGGAGCAAACTGGGATCTCTCTGGGGAGCTACAAATCTGAATTGGGTACATCAACCCTCTCCACTGCCACTGGCTCCCCCTATATCCACTACCTCACCACCACCCCCTCTATCATCTCCATCATGACCATCATCAAGAGGAGGATGCCTACCATCCCTTCCACCATTACAGCCTCCATGTTTGCCAAGAGCCCTATCTCTTTGTGCACCTCCCCTACTCCTGACTAGTCGATCATCAGGATCATAGTCTAAAGGCTCCTCTATATGAGGAATAATCTCCTTAGGAAAAGTGAACTGAGGAAAGGGGTATTGAAGTCTCTCAGTAGCATATCCATCTGACACACCTGCATCAGCTACATCAGGATGGAGATCCCATTCTACTGCCACTATATCCCAGATCTCCTGGTGTGTTGTCTCATACGTCAACTGTGCACCCCATAATGGTGTCTCATCTTTGGTCTGAGCGTATATAGAAATATCCTCTATCCTGCCCTGTCGACGACCATACTACCTCAGCACTCTAGTAATCACAAACTGGTCTATGACATATCTGGTCTTGTCAATAAGATATCGGCTCTGACACAAGTAAGGCACCTATCGAGCATCTAAGGTCCACACCTCGCAATCTAAATATGGTTTCCAAATGACCTCTGTCATATCATTGAATAAATGGTGCCAGTACTCAATCTTGCCCAGATGGGGCTGTTGAAGAAGACCTACATACATATAAACATAGGGCTGCTCTGGAGCCCTCTGTCAATCTACAATCGGTTGTGTCACGGGGATGTGCTCCTAGGCCCAAATCTGGAGTATCAGAATGCCTACGGTCATGCTCAAAGTATAGTGGTATACTATCTCATGTAGCTCTTTGTGCATGTGAGCTAAGATACAGCTACCCCAAGAAAATCTCTGACGTTGGGTAACCATCTACTCTATCATGTCTACCCAGCCAACCATAAATCCATGCTGGCCCCTATCAAGCATCAGGATGCCACCTACTAGACTTGCTAAATAAATAGATAAATGATCATAATGATCAACCATGTAATCCAAAGATAGATATCTCCAGTCTATGGTGTCATCCTAGAAATATCTCCGTGCAGCACTAATCACCACAGCCACTGTCGACTCAAATCGCACCTCATGACCAATCACCGGTACCCAAAGTATCCTCCAAATGTCCTCCAGAGTCACTATGATCTCTCCAGTTGGTAAATGAAAGGTGTTGTGCTCTGAATGCCATCTCTCGGCAAGAGCAATCAATAACCCACGGTTTACCCTGATCTCAAGCAAACCCATTAATGATCGCAATCTGCATCAGATCATGGTAGTCTGCTCCTCATCTGACAACTGTCTAAACAATGCAAGTATGCACGCAGGGTAAGTGCTACAAAATGTGACTACCTTAAATCGGGCCTATTTTGGACAAAAATGACAATACATCAGGATATTATCTACAATACAGGGCAATCTCCTAATTAGCTAAGTAATTCCAAGTTCATGGGATACAAATTGAAATTCTAAGTTTTCTACTAGATACGATTCTGAAATAGAAGGATGTGATCCATTCTTCCAGATGTGATCCTGGAAATATAAGATGCGACTGTGTTTACAGAATGTGATCCCTGAAATACGGGATGCAATCCTAAATGCAAGGTGTGACCCTAAGAAAATAGGGTGCGACACACTGATGGATTTCCACTAAAAAGATGACAAAGGCAATGCAACTGGATGTGATCTGGGAAATACCAGATGCGACGTAGAAGTCTAGAAAAACCATATGCGATCCAGGAAAAACTAGATGCGACACGGGAATCACAAGTTGAGATCTGAAATCTCAGATGCGATTCTAAATTGCAAGAGCTATAAAAGCCACAAAAATGCATAAATTTGAAATTTGCAAAATTCACAGGGTAGTTTATCGAGCACTTACCGCGGTGGGTAGTCGGCTGGGTGCTGATGTCACTGGCTCATCTTGAAATGGTGCTTCCTCATAGGGACTACCATCTTCTCTATAGAGCTCTCTAAATTACTATGGCTAAAAGTGAAAATGAATAGTGAAATGGTAATTTTGGAGGCTTATATTGGTCTTTTGAGCCATTTAGGATTTTTGAAACTCCTCCCAGACAATTACAACTTCATTTTTGTTCTCTTTCTGATCAATCGGGAACCAAATCAAAGGTGCATAAGATGTTTTCAGCAGCATAGTACCATTCTTACGACAATTTCAAAAAAAAAACTACAGATATGCTTCATTTATTCCAAACATCGGTCAAAATTGCACATTTTATCATACATCTTGGTCTAACATTATTTTATCAGTCTTACCACTCCTATTTTCACGTGATTAACTTGGTACTCATGTCTTTATTTTTAAACACACCTTATTTTTCACTTCTTCTCTTCCATTCTTTCTTTTCCTAGTCGCTTCTTGCAAGTGATACGTTCTTTCAACTGAGGGATTTTTTCTTTTCCTTCGATTTCATTCCTGAGGGGGCATGATCACACTATCATCAATTAATTTTTTTCTCAAAACAACATTAAAAATGACTTCGTTATCTAACAAACTAGGGGTATGACAGTTCCCTTGACTAAGTCGGCACTATTGGATAAAAAGCATTTGTTCTCATGAGCTGGATATCTTATGTTTCCTGATTTTAGAAGTTTTTTATTAAAAGCTCCTGGCAGCTTCATACTGACTTTTTGGACGACAACCAAGTTCAGAATCAATAATATCAATTTTTGGACAACAACCAAGTTCAAAATTGGTATCTTTAAAATATTTTATTGATTTTTGGATGACAACCAAGTTAAAAATCAATTCTATTAGTTTGGTTCAATCAAGTGCGAGACTGATCTCATCAATATTTCATTCAACAACCAAGAACGGGATTCTCAATCTTTCTGAAGTCAAAATTGAAAACTTGCTTTGAATCAATGTGTTGCTCGCACATCAATTCAAAGAGGCGCAAATGTAACCACCTAAATTTGGTCTATTGCAACTATGGACCCTATTTTCCCTAAGTGTGATCATACCCTCAATTATGTCCAAACGAACCTGTTACTGCTTGGCATAATTCTTCAAATCAATTTAATTTTCTAGGTGATTTTTATCACTAATTTATATTAACTATTGTAGCCATATGATTCAAATCAATTCAAACCATTTAAATCAAACCAAATTCAAACATGGCTATAGTATTTAATTATAAAAGAATTAAATAAATCCCTAAATCAATTACCCACTTGCAAAATAACCCATTTCCCTAGCCTATTTAATTTAATTAAAATGGCTATAGTCCCCTAATTATTAAAAAGCAATTAAATTGTTTAAATAATTATATTCCTATTTTTGAATGAACTAAATAAGTTTAATTCATTTAATTAATATTCCCCTAAACCCCAACCTAACCTATCTCAACCACTTCTACCCTAGGTTCTAACCCTTCTCAACCCATTCACCCTTGCTAATCTAATCCTAATCCTAATTCTAACCCTAACCCACCTCCTAATGTTGTCACATTCCATTAAGGTATGATTAGCAACTCAACCCACTTGAGAAATTCCACTTTCTCAAGCATGACTTTCCTAAGATACCAACTTGCCAAGTTGAACCTTACTCCCTCCCCATGCTTCTTTAAGTCTTTCATTAATGCCTCATTAATTAAGATCCTTAAGCCTATGTCTCCTCCATGCCTCACTAATGCTCAAGGCATTAATGGCTCTTACACCAGCATTAATGAGTCCCTCAACTCATTAATGAGCCTTGTCTCCCCTCTCTCTCTCTCTCTCATTTTTCTATAAATAGAAGCCATTTTTGAGAGAAATTAAGCCTTCATCTCATATTTTAAATGCATTTTTATGTTGTTAGATTAAAGTTAGAACTCATATTTCACTTCATAATTCATGCTTTTACATTTTTATTGTATCATCTTAAAATGGAAGCACTTCCTTGTTAAGAATGTTTAGCCCTCCTTAGGGGATATTTTTGACCTCCATCATAGCATCCTCCCATTTCTACATCATTCCCTGCTTTTGTTCATGATTAGGACCCTGATTGGGCCTCTCCGGGCACCTTCTACCCCACCTGGCATGTTTTCCAAGGGTTCTGACCCCTTGGGTCAAGGTTGACCTTGACCTTGACCTAGGTCAGAGTTTACCTCGACCTTGACCTAGGTCAGGGTCAACCTTGACCCTAACCAGGGTCCGCCTTTCAAATCTGGAAGCTTGTCGGCTGTCGGGGGTCATCCAAAATTCAATTTTCCCGCTTTCGGGTCAGTTGTTTTGGGTTTCAAAGTGGTGATTCCTAAATTATATTTAATATAGGTCCTCTCCTAGGGATAAAGGCTTTAATGAGAATTTAATTATCCTATGTCATCCTTCTAAGAATATTTTGCCCTAATTTCATATAAAAGGAAGCTTCTCTCTCTCATTTTCTCTAAGTCTTCTAAGTGCTCTAACCAAGATTTTGTCAAGAAGAAAAAGATTCAAGAATCCATTGATCTACATGTTTTCAAGCTCTCAAGGTGTTCAATTCTTCCTCCTAAATCATTCAAGCTCTCCATTGAAGATCAAGGATTCAATCTCTCAAGCCTTTGAAGGGATTTGGTTCAAGCATTCAAGATTTATCATTCAAGCCCTTGATCTAGCCATCATGATGGTGTGATCTTCCTTCAAGATCCTTTGTGCATCTTCAAGACTCTCTCATCATCTCTTCAAGGTGGATTCCAAGCATAAAATCATTAAGGTTTATGGTTTCTAAATTTCATGCTTTCATACTTACATACTTTCTTACATTTGAATTACAATTACATATCTATTCAATATCATAGCTTCATTGTTAGATTCAATTCTACTACTTTCTAGCATTCTTATTTCAATTATTAATTTCAAGGTTGATTCCTAAATTAGGGTTTGACTAAGGAAAACCCCTCCCCCCCAACAAACAAACCTCTTTTTCTTGCAAGTACAGGTTTATGACTATGGATTTGAACTCAGATCTAGATACCCTTTTCAGCTAACTATTGGGATCCATAAACAGATTCTCTATCAGACCTGTGTAGGTCAAGGTCAACATTATTGGGTCAAGGTCAACATTTTTTGGTCAAGGTTGACCTTTTTCATAAGACATAGTTGGATCAGAAAAAGATTTTTGAATTTTGTTTGTCTCTGCGTTTCGGTTCTGGATCATACTTCAGTTTTTCCAGAAATAGTCTATAGACCTCATAAAATAGGATTTTTTAAACTAAAATATTTCAAGGTTAGTACATTTCCCTATCCATTTCAATTCAAATCCTTAATCATTCTTAATCTATCACACATTTACATTCATCCACACCACATTTTAAGAGGGAATTCTAGAATCTCCTTCTTTATTCTTATTTCCAATAGATTGATTCACATATGCATTGGTCCTTTTTGGGTTAATCAATTTGGATCCTTCCTTTGTGAATTTAAGAATAAAAGGGGAATATCTTATCTTTACCTCCACTCTAAACATTAAATGTAAAGGTGATAAGTGATTTGAGTATCAAAACACTCTTATTCCATAAGCACCATTTTCCTTCTTTACATTTTGGTGAACCCGCGATAGACAACTCTTTCTTTTTGGTGTTAGATTTGCATTTAATTTTACATATTGCATGCATATAGAAGTAGGTTTTGTTTTATTCTCTTGCATTTATATTTTAAAATTCAAAAAAATCACAAAAATTCTTTAAAAATACAAAAATATTTACATTTTTCATTGTGTTCAACATGTATGATTTTTGTTTTGAATATTTTGATGAGGATTTTGTTGCTAAAGAGGATAGATCCCCTAATGAGGTACATGGAAGTGAGGATGAAATTTGTTTGAATAAGATCTCCATTGATCCTATTCCTATTTTATCCTGCTCTACAATCTCTTCAATTGACCTTTACCATAGAAATGAGTTAAGGATAGATGTTACTTCTTCTCCTAATATATGTCTTTTCTATGAGCCTACTTTAGAATATAATTCTTCCCCCTTTGGGGGTCAAGCACTCCTACAATGTGCTTTATTGATAGGGATGATAATCCTCCTATTTTGGATGAACCCTTGGATTTGGATATTGATTACTCTCTTCCTCATGAAGCCATTATGGGTGATTCTACTTTTTGGGATGAACCCTTGGATAAAGACATTGATTTATTCCCTTCTTGTGAAGATGCTTTGATACAAGATGGTGATTTATTAATGGATGAAATATTCATACATGGTGATGAATATTTTTATAAAACACACTCCCATTATGTGGACATATTAGAGAAAGAAGAGAACATTATTGATGCATTACCTCTAATTGGGATTCCTTCTAGTGAAGAGGCATTAGCGGAAAATGATATGAATTCCCTTAATGATATCCCTCTTCGTGATGATCCTATGGAGAATCAAGCTCCTACCGCATCTTCTCCTAGGATGTATTCCTTTATTTTTCCTTCTTGTGAATCTATCAAACATACTAATGATGGCATAGTGACTACTGAAGTTCAATTGACTTGTTTTCATATGGCTTCTTTTTATGGTCTTGGTTATCATTTACTAGTCAAACAAGGATTCCATAATCAAGGATGTACTCAACATAAACAAGGAATTCAAATGCCCTTACAGAATGGGGGGCATGAGAATTCTTATGGATTGGGATTTAATCCTCAACAACATATCAATGTTACCATAATCTCAAATAACATTTCAAAATATGATGAACCTATGAAGGAATTTGACCAAGAGGTTTTTTTGCCTAAACTCCTTTGTGCTAAGATGATTACTAGACCAAAACACAAAAAGAAACGTAGTCTATACTTGAAGATTTTTCCTTTTTGTTTGTATAATAGATTTCATGATCACTCTAATGAATTTCAAGCTTTACATTATAAGATTAGGCAGCTCATTAATAGTAAAATTATTTATATATCATGTGGCAATGAGTTATATTCCAATCCTATTTTCTCTAAATAACATTTATGTTCCAATTATGGAACTCCATATTATGTAAACAATGTTAGCCTAATCTTTGGGGGCTCATTGTCTTGCATAGTATTGTGAGAAATATAATAGGTCCCCTTTCAACCTTGTTCCTATACTTGGGGGGAAAGGATGCCATCTCCTTCTTTTCTATCTTTCCGGGATCCACTTTCCCTTGGTTAAGTAGTATTTATCTATTATGTGATAACCAATCATACATGAAAATCTTGGTTCGCATTAAGGATCTATGTCCTTGATTATAACCTATTTTGTTTTTCTTTGGGTTTTTCCATGGTTGATAAATCTCTCACCTTGGAAACTAAATAATGTGCTATCCCTCACAAGGGTTACTTTCTCACTTCTCACATGATATCTCTTTTCTTACAACAATATTTCTTGATATAATTTGGTATATCCCTTGCTTTCACCCTTGGGGGGCAAGGTATTTTCCTTCTTCCTCTATCTAAGGATCAACTTTCCTTAGCTTAGTGGCATCTATTTATCATATAACATTATTTCCTTATAAAGATGTATTTTTTTTTACTATGGATATCCTCTTATATGAGAGGTGAATGTCCTAGGTCATCACCTCTTCTTTATTTTGCAAACTATGCTTTTGATAAACTCTTGCTCTTGCTTTGGGTTAGAGTTTGATTCCTTCATCCTAAGATTCCACTTCCTCTTGATTACAGGGGGCTTGTTGATTGAATATTTGGTCCCTCTTTTCTTTAGAAGATGAAATTTTATCCTAAGCACTCCTCTATGGTAGGGCTCTTGTTGATAAGATCTCTTCCTTTTTTAGGATCCTTTTTCCATAAGTGACATATCCATTTCACGATTATCTATGTTCTTGGATGTAAGGGTCAAGGCTCTTCACTAAGAATATGGTATACATTGTTTTTAAGCGGGATATCTCCTTACCTTGTGAAGTAGGTATCCTCTTCCTCTTCCTTATCCTACCTAGTGGGTAGTCATGATAAGGAGGGGGGCATATATAGGGTCTCCCTTGTACTATATTTTACATTAATTTACATTTTGCAGCATGCTAAATCTTTGGAAGGTAAGGCACATAAGTTGCTAAATCCTGAAGAGATACACATTTTTACTTTTATTTTTGCTAAATCCTTGGAAGGTAACGCACAGAAGTTGCTAAATCCTGAAGAGACACACATTTTTTATTTTTTTTTGCTAAATCCTCAGAGGTAACGCACATAAGTTGCTAAATCCTGAAGAGATACACACCCTTTTATTTTACAATATGCTAAATCCTTGAAAGGTAATGCGCATAAGTTGCTAAATCCTGAATGGACACACATTTTATATTCCATAGTGATACAAGAATGTGGATCTATGGATATTTTCAAAAGTCATCAGAAGACGCATTACAATTACAAGTATAGTTTAGGGGTGAACCTGTTTGGGCTCTCCCTCCATGGTGATTCATAGTAAGGTGGGCATCTTACTAGGTGAGGTAATAACTTTTTCTTTTCTCTCTTTCACTTTCATGATAGTATGATTAGATCATGAAGATATGTTATCTATGGTGTTGTTCTTGTCTTACTTGTGTAGTTATGTATTTTTTCTATGATTGATTGCTCTTTATCTTCCATATCTTTATGTATGTATGTTGAGTTAGAATCCTTTGTCTAAGGCCTCATGTCCTTGACTTAGTGATATTATACTTTGTTGCAATCCACTGGTGTCTTTCTTCTAACTTTACCGTGAGCATGTTCACTTTTCATACTCTCGCTAAAGTGGGGGCTTAATGTATCATCTTAAAATGGAAGCACTTCCATGTTAAGAATGTTTAGCCCTCCTTAGGAGATTTTTTTGACCTACATCATAGCATCCTCCCATTTCTACATCATTCCCTACTTTTGTTCCTGATTAGGACCCTGATTGGGCCTCTCCAGGCACCTTCTACCCCACCTGGCATGTTTTCTAACGGTTTTGACCCCCTGGGTCAAGGTTGACCTTGACCTTGACCTAGGTCAGGGTAGACCTTGACCTTGACCTATTTCAGGGTCAACCTCAACCTTGACCTAAGTCGGGGTCGACCTCGACTCTGACCAAGGTCCCCCTTTCAAATATGGAAGTTTGTCGGTTGTCGGGGGTCATCAAAAATTCAATTTTCCCGCTTCTGGGTCGGCTGTTTCAGGTTTCGAAGCGGTGATTCCTAAATTATATTTAATATAGGTCCTCTCCTAGGGATAAACTCTTTAATGGGAATTTAATTATCCTATGTTGGCCTCCTTACAAGATTGTGCCCTAATTTCATATAAAAGGTGTAACCACCTGAATTTGGTCTGTCGCAACTATAGACCCTATTTTCCCTAAGTGTGATCATACCCTTGATTTATGTCCAAACGACCCTGTTACTGCTTGGCATATTTCTTTTAATCAATTTAATATC
>MU225536.1:411301-442437 GCA_018584345.1 Thuja plicata
TATATATATATATATATATATATATTGGGCATTCAATGACCACAACTAGATCTTTACAATGTCTCGATATATCTATGACTGTGGTGGATCATCAAAATTGGGCTTCTTCATAGCAGCACTTGAGTCACTAAGTCTCTCCACAAGAACAATTTAAATTTTAAGCCATATATATTATCTCAAAATAATATCAAAATAAATAAATATTGGGCTGTAATTTGTTGAAAGTTGAATTATTGATTACCTCATCTCTTTCCCCTATGCTTGGGCTGAATGATAAACAAAATGGGCTCCATCATGGGCGAGATGAATTCCTATAAAAATGGCTAGGTAGAGGAAAGACGAGCATTTGTGAAGGGTCCTATAACAGGAAAAATAAATAATACAAAATACATGTTATAAACAAGACATACTAAAAAATAAAAAATGCATGGAGTAAAAATAAAATGCATACCACAACATTAGTTGGAACTCTTGTGCTGGAGGGAGCCAAAACCAATGATGAATTAGTTCTGACATTTTCCTATATGGTAAAATAGAAAAGATGTTATAGTCGAGAAATACTAGATAATGAAAAAAAAAATGTATACACTAGATAATACAAATGCATACTGAAGCCTCAGCTGGATCTCCTGTTCTAGGCAAGGGATCCCTAGGAAGTGGAGAAGGGAACTATAATAGGTAAATGAGAATTCACGTGCAAGTTAATAACCCAAAGTTGTTGACAATGAAGTTATAAAACTATAAATGCATGTACTCATCTATAAACAAAAATGTTTAACATGTATATAGAATAAATACATACCATAATCTCAGATTGCTCTGCTATACT
Source organism: Thuja plicata (assembly GCA_018584345.1). Taxonomy (NCBI): domain Eukaryota; kingdom Viridiplantae; phylum Streptophyta; class Pinopsida; order Cupressales; family Cupressaceae; genus Thuja; species Thuja plicata. The sequence continues at coordinate 412,131 of MU225536.1, forward strand.
CATATGAGGATTTGCCTCATCTAAGGTAGCTATGACCACTTCCAATATGAAAAGTCATAGCAAATGACATACTAATAGAGGAACATGATTTCTAAAATATTTTGAACAAACAAGATTGTGATTGAAAGTAAATATGAAAACATGTTACCTCCTCCCTCTCTTGAACATAAGCAGTGTCTAGTTTATTCATAAGTTTAGTGAAACCCAATTGATTCTACATGTATATAATTAACAATTCAAGTGCATTCATGAATATAGACTACATTGAAATGTTCATAATACATTTCAACAAATATACTTAAATTGGACTTCATTACCTTTTTTGTTTCAATGTCCCCGATGATTTCTTCCTCTTTCCTAATGACCTCGAGCTTGGTGGGGTAGGATAACAAAAACAAAATTAACATAAGAGAAATAATATGATACTGCATGGGTTCAATTATAAATATAAACAAGAGGTGTGCAAAATATGATGCCACATAGCTCTGTAAGCCAAAGTCAATGGCAAAAAGGGTGACATCATCAATTTTAGAAATCTAAGCCCCTGACAAGCCCTATAAAACACCAAATAAATATAAGCAATAGTTTACAATCAAGATTATGATTCACTTGAGTTCCACAAATGCTTATGCTCCACAAATCTATTATCACAAGTTTATAAACAAATTTTACGAACCATTATTACAATATTAAAAAATTCTCTTCTTTCACACACAAGACTATTATTTAGCAAATTTGTAGTCATAGTTAGAGAAGGATGGTCCAGATTGTATTCATGGAGGTCAGAGGTTAGGAAAACTTTTGCAGCAGGTAATAGGACTATTGTATCCTGATAGTGAGTATGTTTTAGTGTGTTTACCCTTACCATGGGGGGATTTAGAGTGCTTTTAGGTTGAGAGTAGGTGGTATGGGTAGTGATGAAATTATTTGGGGTTCTTATGAACCTAGGGTGTAAAAGGGTTCTTTTCTATGCTAAATATATAGACTAGTATATGGGGACTATCCTAGTATGATAGTGAAATGCCAGAGAGTAGAGTTTACTGAACTAGCAAGTGAATGTGCTTTGAGCGATAGGATAAGGACCTTGTAATAAGTTGAGGGGTTCTTGGGGTGTCTTAGAAGTTATATGTTGGGAGTCTTCAGAAGGCCATGGAGGTGTATTAAAGGATTGAGGACATTCACAATCAGAGATTGTATTCATGAATTTAAACAAGAAATAAGAGTAAAAGAATGATGGTTGGATGTTCCAGATGATGTTCAAGATTGATTCAGAAGCCAATAAGTGATTGTTTGGGGTATGAGTATATGTATGAGTTCACCATTGGTTGAATTGAGTCCATGAATGGAGGATGGGAGTTCAAATCAGTTTGAGTCATGATGGTTGGACAAGGAAGTGAACTTGTTCAAAAGTATGATGTCTAGGTTACCAAAAGCTAGGGATCTCTATTGAAGCCTTTGTGTTCAACCTAATTCCTTGAGGGAGTACCATGATTTTATGAATTCCTTGATTTGAATTACATTAGAACAAATTATCCGACCATAAGTTAATATCAAACAAGCATACACTAATACACAAATACATCAATTCAACAATACAATATGGTGTAGAGCACCAAGGGAGCAAGAAGGAAGACATGGTCACCTAGAAGACCCTAGAAGTTGAAGACTAAACTAAGACCATCAAAATTCATTTGTGGATGTAATGAGATCAATAAAATCCATTTCACATGTTTACATGGCCTAAGGGTCACTTTATGTAATGGGATGCTAAATAATACCTTACTGACACAATTGGTCTAAAAGGTCAATTTGGGGGTTCATGGATTAAAAGGTATTAAATATAGATGTAATGCTCACATATGGTGTAACAAGGTCATTGTGATCTTAAAATCATGTAGTAGAAGTCAGAAAGGTAATAGTTGCAACAAAGATACAATAATAATTTAAAATTATCAAAAGTTGATAATCTGGCTAAGTTACCACCATACAAATTATTAAGATATGATATTTTGAAAACAACGTATTATTCTATTTTATGAATATTTATAATAAATCACCTCAGGTGTTCGAGCTACTTGTTCATGTCTACTAGAAGGAGCACTCCTTGGTGTGCTCATACCACCAACTACACCTTGCAATGCATATTATTCATGTATCAATTTATATTGTTCTATACATAAAAATCTATTTACTTTTAACAGATCTAGGTAATTAATTAAAATATCATGTCAAAACACAAATTTTAACAAACCCATGTCGTCTCTCTACCAAACACCATTGTCATCAGATCATCTGTGCGGTCCATATCCTCAGTAGTGGATGCTTGACATCTTCTCCTACAATGTACACATGAATGGGATCTCAAATCATCTGCAATCACATGACTATCTATCCCATCACATATACCATTACAAGTGATGTAGATATGCTCAATGGGATAGGCTGACCCTACAACTATATATGATGATAATGGAGCTGGCACAGGATGAGATGATCCTAATGGTGCATCTGATGATTATGGATCTGGCATAGGATGGGATGATCCTAATGGAACATCTGATGAAGATGGAGGTGGCACAGGCACTGAGTCATCCTCTTCTCCAACTAACTGAGTGCCATGCTAGATAATGATATCAGTCAATTATGAAGTTGCATGAAGAGTTTGTATATCTATAGACTCCTTCACCACTACTAGGACCACAACTTGAATGAGGGTTTTTCTTTTAGTAAACCTCCTCTCTTGTAGTTGGGTAATCCTACGTGTGCTAGGTCTATCCCGCGCAAAGACTCTCCCTCTACCCTGGAACTCATGAAATTCAAAGTAATTCAGCTTCTCTCCAAGGATAAACTCATAGTATAGCTTCCTCAGAAAATATAAAGGCACCTCATTATTATTACAAGGTGTTTGGTAAAATACCATGTACCACCTATTCCAAAAAGCTAATTTCATCCCCCTAAGAGCACACCAATGTATAGGAAACCATTTTTTATTATCTTCTTGGGAGGTGCTAGTATTAGGATCAGTAAAAAGGGCACATATGTCACATTTTTGTATGACCTTTCTTTTCACATCCTCATATGATAAACCATCAGCATAATATGTAAAACATTTATCCCTTCATGAACTCAATTTTGTCACCTCTTGAGACACCTCATTTGCACTATTGGACATTTTTTCTAATGTAGTGGCAAGGGTAGAGTGATGTTGAAGACCGGAATCCTTCAACCTATTGACTAATATATTAATTTTTGTAGTATTTTGGTTAAGGTGTTGCACGAGGTCCTCTTGTGTTGCATTTACATGACCTAATGGCACATGTGAAGGGTCTATGGGCGGCGATGGTTGTGGATGAGGAGAATTTTGAGGAGGGTTTATGGGTGGCGATGGTGGTGAGCGAGGAGAATTTTGAGGAGGGTTTATGAGGGGTGGTCTTTCATTTATTTTTCCTCTTCTTGGGTTGTTTGATGAATCTGATATGAAATTAATAAAAGAAAACAAAAATTCAATATCAAACCTAATTTGATTAAAAATACAAAAAAAAATAACAAAACAACAAAAACAATAAATCATACCTTTGTTACAGGGCTTCATTGCTTGAAAATGTCAAAATTGTAGAAAAAATGTTGTTTTCTTCATAGCACGATCGGGTTTTGATTTTTTTTCCCTCCTTCACTTTGTTGCTTTGCAGTTTAAGCGTTAGAAATGGCCTAAGCTGCGGGATTTCCAAAATATATTATGTTTCTAATAACCTAATCGGGTTATTAGAAACATCTCAAAACCCGATTGGGTTTTGAGACAGATTGAGTTTTTTAATAATATTTCAAATTTTCAATAACCTGATTGAGTTATATGAAATTTGATTTTTTTTTAAACATGTGTCCAGTTTTTTTACTAACAACTTGGTGCACATACCTTATTATGAAATCCTATTTTGGAAAGGGGAAATCACATTTCTCTTTTTCAATTAACCAACAACCTACATAATCGATATGTTGAAAACCTCCCAAAACAACATCAATCAAAAACTATAACTTTGTTAGATCCTCATAAAACTTCTCTCCAAGAGAATTAAAATGGAACACCATACGAGTAAACTCTATTAGGCCAATATAGGCTTCCTCTTCCTTAATTGATGAAATTAAAATACAAGTGATCCAAGGGTTCCAAACAAATCTCATAAAGGAACCACTATGTTTATGCTATGTTGTTCTGATCATAATATAGAACATCTCATGTTGTGGCATTCCAATACGATGGATAATTTTAATCCTAATAACTAATGTGATCCTTGGCAATTGAAAGAAATGTTTTCTCAGCTCAAAACCATATTCCTCAATATAACTCTTCATGAAGCCTCAAACAAGAAACAAATAAATCCTATTCAAGGGACTTGTAAGGAGCATCTCTACATAACTAACCCTAAAATTGATGAACCAATTAGTGCTTGTCTGAACAAAAAATGGAATCATATCACTAACAGTTAACTTCCAAATGTTCAAGTAATAAAATAAAGTAAACCAACAAACCAATCTTAGTATAATGATCCTACCATCATCTAGAAACATGCATACTAACATCATTAAGTGATTTTATTGACCCAAACTCTCCCAATTAGAAGTGGAGAGTAACTAAACTATGCCTGGAAGCTCTCAAACAATTGGTTGTTCTAAAGTTTGCAAGTACTCAAAATCAAACTACCCCAAAAATAAGGTCAACATAAAGAATGTAAAAATGTTAGGACAATAGTAAACAATTTGAAATCACCTTGGGTACATAGAAGTCACGATTATTGGAATAAATAAAAATCCATCTCCTATGATCAAATCTCCTCTACAATCAATCCTCAACCAGGAACTACTCATTTTCTGGACTAAAGGAACTAACCAACTTATCTTCATATAAAAATTTGATCTTGTATAAGCTATTTGGAAAGTGGACCATGATGCTAATATTCATTTTTAAAACTCCAAAGCCCTCTAGAATATGAACCTTTGCATAAAGAAGTTTGTTATCTTGGACTAACTCTAAAGGTAAACTATCAAAGCTTACAATAGAAACCTTCATAAAGTGAAGTCCATGAGTTTCAAAGGTCTTAAATAAACAATAACTATTATCATAGATGACTGAAATCAGAAAAGTACAATCTAATTTAATTACTCTACACAGAGGATAACAACAGTAACAATGAATTCTACAAGTATAAGCATGAAATTTTTGCATTGCAATGCTAAAAATTAACTCGAGAGTGGTTGGAAAACACCTCCATTAAATTCCAACTAAAAACCATTTCTCCCTTGACAAAGTAAATCATACCAACTCCCCTATATGAGAGTAAACCATAAAGTGAAGTGACTGATCTACAACCAAATAGCAAGCTACAAACTAAAAAACTAATCTACTATTTTCCAAGGAATTCTCTCGAGAGTGACCATACCATCAATGCACCTCTACTTAAAATCTCTCTCTAATCCATTTGTAAATGAAAAAATATAATCACAAGATGTATGGTAATTATTAATTCTAAAATTAAGATCCCTATTCCTCCAAAAGTCACTCCAACCATCCCTAATAAAGTCCATCAATTCTTGTTGATAATCCCAAGCATTGATACCCAAAAAATAATGATCTCCAAAATATCTAGAAAGGTGCAAATCAAAACTCCAGGTTAGATTAAAAAATATGCACATTAAATAAATTTGTGACTTAATTGATAAACCCATGTAGTTCATTCATGAAAGAATCAACAATTGAATTGCAAGGAATAATTGTTGTCCTCAAAAACATCACCAAAGGAAGATAAGTATAATATATAAAATCTATCAATTGAAAAGATGAATTGTCAACATGTAGAAGTCATGTTTAAATCCTTCTTTCTACAAAGATATATATGAAAATGGATTAGGACCGCCTTTCCTTACTTTGTTTTGAATTTCTAGCAAGCTCAAGAACAATGTTTAGAAACCTGTTAAGACTAAGATAAAAAAAAATATAGAAGTCTCCATGTTGTGGTTCCACAAAACACACCCCATTTTGGCCAATTAGCATAATGGGGACCCCTCTTTCATCCCTTTTGGTATTTTTGAGTCCTTAGGGTAAATTTGGATAGGTACTCGGTGAGTTAGATGGTGGGCCTTAGGTGTGCTCCTAATAGTTGCATACCAATTCGGGTTCCCTATTGGTTTTTATTCCTCCCTTTTTTCCTTTTTCCTTTTTAGGTCAGATTTAGGGTTTGTTTTTGTTAGTTTTTGTTGAATCCCTCGTTGGACTCTCTTTTTCCCTTTTTGTACTTTTGAAGTTGCAGGGTTACTAGGACCCCCACAACCTGGAAATCCTGAACTTCTGAATTCTCTTACATTTGTGTTTTCATACTTCTGGAGTCTGACACTCTGAAAAGAACACCTCACAAATGGCTAAATCCACATTGTCTACCTGCCCCTTCGGGCTTGTCAGAGTGTCACACTCTGAAAAGCTGAAAGAATCACCAATGGAAAAATCCACGGCTACCCTTCACTCTTTTGGGTCATTGAACCATCGGACCCTAAAGCTCCAATTTTACTACTTAGAGCACAAATATTAGGTTTTCATACTTTCGTAGTCTGGGGATTCTTTCAGACTGCGAAGGTCCAAAATTACGAAAGTCCAGTGAGCTCAAAAGTCAATTATTGACTGGGTTTTTGCATATTTTAGGATTTTTAGTTATTTTTAAGGACTTTTAGGGTTTTTTCCTGCATAATTTGATCAGAACACAGCTCAGGATGGTTCAAAGGAAGTTGGCACAAGCAAAAATTGGAGAATATTGAAGTCTAATTTTATGGTATTTTCTATATTTTAGTATTTTTCATTTTTAGAGGTCATCGGAGCAATTTGGGGCTTTGTCCTTCAAGAACTAAATCTATAACTCTTGGAGACCTTTCTAGAAAATTAAACGGCTCAAAATCTTGAGCTAGGGGTAGGAAGTTATGACTTCTCCAAGCAGACCTAATTTTGTATATAATGTTTTGATAGTTTTGGTAGTTTTTCTAGTCCGAATTCATAATTTGGATGATAATAAGAGTGGTGACTTAGAGTAGTTTCTTTTTTTAAATAATATGTTTCTAACAACTACATTTTCATATAGGATACAAAGATGTCAACTCCTCAACCAATGAAAAGAATTTCAGAAAAGACAACAACTCTGCTAATGAAGTATTCTTTCAAAGGATGTCATGCCCCCACTAAGATGGGTAATTTGCATAGTGAGATCACTGACATGGATGTAGGTCATTCTCTATTGCACAGGAAACATCCTTGAAAAACTTAACCAAATGGTTTTTGTAGTGAAAACTGAGGAAGATCTGCAACAAATTTTCTACTTCAAGAAAAATATGAAGCAAATCATGAATGACATTGAAGAAGTTCAAGAGTTTGAAGCATGTTTTTAAAGGTTTAGGAAGAAGCAACATGGGAGGTAGGACTCCATGGAGTTACTCACTTTTTGTCCAAAATGTTGTAGAGAGATTCCACAAAGCACAACCAGACATTCTTCAAGAAAACTAAGTGTCATTTTTATACTTGCCAATTTTAAATGTTACATTTTTCAAAGGTCCACAACCCCAAAAATCTAGGATCATCAAATTTTCCAAACTTAGCCAATTTTCAATCTTGCATTTTTCACAGGTCCACAACCCCAAAAATCCAGGGTCATCAAATCTCAAGGATTAGCCAATTTTCAATGTTGCATTTTTCAAAGGTCTGCAACCCTGAAAATCCAGGGTCATCAAATTTCTAGACTTAGCTAATTTTCAATGTTGCATTTTTTGAAGGTCCACAACCCCAAAAATCCAGGTTCATCAAATTTCAAGAATTAGACAATTTTCAATGTTGCATTTTTTGGAGGTCCCCAACCCAAAAAATCTAAGATATTCAAATTTCCAGACTCAGGAAATTTTTAATGTTGCATTTTTCAAAGGTCCACAACCCAAAAAATCCAGGGTCATCAAATTTCTAGACTTATTCATTTTGAACAGTTACATTTTTCGGAGGTCCACAACTTTGAAATTCATGGGCACAATTTTTTCATTCACATTTTTCATATGGTCATTTTGTGGGTAGATTACATGTAAGCTAGAGGTCGGTTTTATATGCGAAGGGGTCTTCTATCAGTTACACATCAGAAGAGAAGTTATATCCATGCATTTTGGGTATGAATAACAAAGTGAACATCAAACCACATGCAAACAAGAACCAAAGGTGGAACTACAGTTTGATTTCCTTCATTTTAGGGGTTGATTCCAGTCTGATTTTGCATGTATTTTATGTACACACGGATGAAAATATGTGCAAACTTGTTAGCAATCAATTTAGGAGTACTTTTGCATTTTTAGACAACATATTTATTTTTATTACACCTTATTTTGTGTAGATGAAACCCTAGCTCCTAGCTACGGATTTCTGATTTTCCAAGTTGAAGCACTACATATTTCATTACAAAGATGCAATTAGGGTTAGATATTTTATGCAATAAATCTATATGTTGTTGTTACTTCATTCATGGTGTGATTCTTTTGCTATCTGTGCAAAATTAATGAATATGTGCATTCTTTTTCATTTATTTTAGAGAGCCAACTACATTTTATTGTGAATGTATCTGCGATCAATTAGTTTGGAGTTTACTGTTATTGTTTCACCTTTCTGTGACGGATGATTGGAAAGATTTATTATATTGGGTTAAAGATAATTTTTATTCTCATGTGTGTGTATCTAGTGGCTTCACAATTTGATAGATTTTGGAAAATCAGCATCTGGGTAAAGTTTCTTCAAAATATTGCATCTATTGACCATGGAATTGTGAGTTTATTTGATTCATGTTTTGTAGGTTTCCATATTTCCATCATTTATTTCACAAGCATGATTCAAACAATGTTTATGTCCTTTAGATTTCATTTCCAACAAATTTTCTTATAAATTCTTGTTACTCAAATCTTTAATATCTCTTGAAAATTGGTTAAGTATAGGATTCATGTTAAAATTAACATAATTTGCATTATTAGGAAATTGCATATGTTGAAAATTGATAAAATTACAAATAAAAGTGTTAAAGTTTGTTTTGCAATCCAATTTTAAATTATACCAGCAAAGGCCTCCTTGTGAACATTCAAATTTATCTTCTACTGAGCTTTCTAAGAGGTTGTACTATAACCACCGAGAACCTTAGGAATAACTTCATTATTCTTTCAAAAGGGGATTTCGGATCTCAAATTCCTAGAAATTGACTTGTGTAAAAACATCGCTCAACAGAAGTGGCGCTAGAAGGAGGGCACCAAAAGTTTTCATGGTTATATGCACACTTGAATAAGTTGGATCTTGGGGAAATCTAGCTTCAATGGGTAGTCTTTTTTGTATACCAAGAGGTATCCATGAGATTCCTTTGCATACACACAATACGCTTCCTTTTTTCTTCACCAATAATGGACAAAATGCTATAAATCATATGGATTTGCAAGGATCTAATGATTTTTCTTAAAATTGAACATGAAGATGTTGTTTCCAATCTATTTGTCAGGACATTTCAAGGTGTAGCACTTTATTGGTAGGTAATACTTCCATCCAATTTTATTTTCTCATGGCTTGAACTAGAAAATCTATTCTTAGTCCAATTTGATCCCAATGTGAGTGCACAAGATTCTTTATTCTATTTCGTTGTTGTGAGAAGGAAACGTCAAGACTCTATTGCCCAATTTAATAATCAATTTCTTCTCATGTATCAAAGGGTTCAAGATTCAAGAAGGATGGTGCATTATTCAATGTTAAAAGAACATTATTTATGGTGTTTGGATGTCTCATGGGTTGAACTAGAAATTATATTCTTAGTCCTATTTGATCCCAATGTGAGTGCACGGTATTCTTTATTCTATTTCATTTTTGTGAGAAGGACACGTTAGAGTCTATTGCCCAATTTAATCATCAATTTATCCTCATGTATCATCAAGAAGGATGGTGCATTATTCAATGTTAAAAGAACATTATTTATAGTGTTTGTATGTCTTATTTGCAAGCACAATTAGATCTTTTGGCGAGATTGCTACCTTGCATGATGCATTAAATAAGGATCTATTTCTTGCACAATATGGATGTGAAGTTACAATGGTACAAATAATCCAAATGAGATTTTCAATATGAAATTGATTTAATGTTTCCAATCATTGCAACCCTATGTCAATCCAGTCAACACATCAAATGGATGAAAGTATTTTACCTCCCAATGACACTCCTTTGACTATATTGTTGTATTCTTGTTATACTCTAGTGCTCAATGCATCAAATCATGATTATATTTCAAATGGAAAGCTTGTTGGTCAGTCGTATGAGTATGATAATTTGTGCCACAATGAAGATAAAATGTGTCTAAAACATGATTTCAATCAAGAACTCAAGTTACCCAATGATTTTTCTGCAAAAAACAATCATGAAGTATCAAGAAATGATGGAAAAATCCAAGAGGATAAGACATATTCAATGCTTCCCCATAAATATTTCCATGAAGGATCAACAAGCACAAAATATTTGTCATCTTCACAAGGTAATTCTAATGACTCTTTTGAGATTGATCAAGGCTCACATGATGAACATGCGGATACTCATAATCCATGTTGGGTTGATATTCCACTTGAACAAAGTAGACTAAATGAGAGGTTGCAAGAATTGGGTATTCCTATGTCATTATCAGATTTTGCATGGATTGACAGATGTAGGATACACCTCACAAACAAATAAACTTACCAATCAGAATTTTCTTCTATCCATGCTGCTAGTTCAAACTACTCATGCCCATGGCGATCTCCTTTCTTCATGCGTACATGTTGTTTCAGTGCCTGCATTAGGGGATTTGGGGGGAGTTTCTTCCCTCATGCGGTCGCCTCCTATTCATGAGGATCATGTGGTGTGTGTTCATGAGGATGTTGTCTCTCCTAATTTACAACATAGAGATGGCTCCTTGGGGGCTTATCTTCCCGGGGCGGCTGCTGCTCCTGCCGGTAAAGTTGTGTCTCCTATTGGGGGGATCTGACTTAGGCTAGTCCTCATTCAGGAGTGCCTTTGATGGGAAAATAAAGGGATCCTATTCTAATTCCTTAACTATAATGGTGGTGTCAAGGGATTTACCCTTGGTCCTAGGCCCTCTACTAAATCTAAACCTTTCCCAGTTTGTAATCAATTTGCCTTAGAGTTAGGGGAGGAATGTGTTGCTGAGATGCTAAACACTATCTCAGACCTCTCTACTAATGCAGTGATTTGCAGATTTAAGGGGCATTGGCCTTATCTTTTTGGGCTCTGTGCTTGGATTTCTAAGCACTAGGAACCCATTATCTCTGGTTTTGTCTAGCTTTACCCTATAGCTAAGGGTTTCTTCATTGCTAAGTTTTAAAAAGATGAAGACATGAGGATAATTCTGTGTGATCACTTTTTTAGTTGGGAGGATTGTTTCCCATTAATGGTTAAGCCCTGGCATCCATATTTTGACCCAACCTTTGAGACCTTCAGCAATATGCCCTTGTGGGTGAGACTCCCCAATCTCCCTCTTCATATGTGGCTGGATTCAACATTGGAGGAAGTGGGTGAGGTGCTGGAAGATTTTTAGATGGTAGATGAGAACCCATTTGGCCTCTTTCATTCTACATATGCTCGTATCCTTGTAGGCATTGATACTTCTAAGGGGTTACTTGTGCAAATAAAGCTAATGTATCCTAAGGATTTCTGGATACAACCGTTGGATTATGAAGGTATCCCCTTCAGATGTAGGAGATGCTTCAAAATAGGACATGTTGCTGCTAAATGTGATATTGAGATGAGGAAATTGAAGAAGCTCGCTTCATGGTGGATTGGTGCCTCTTCTCAACATTATACGGTTGATAAACTCTCTTCAAAGAAGGGGAAGCTAGGTGCTTCTTCTCCTGGGGTTCTAGCTTCTATTTCTAGTCATCCTGACACTATTTCTATCATCCATGAAATGACCTATGGTGTGTCTCCTCCTATGGATTCTGTTGGAACTATCCTTAGAACTTTATGTGTTGGGGATGTGAAGAGAACTACTTCAGGTGTTTCAACTGGATCTCCCCTATCCCCCTACTCTAGGGGGAAGAGATGACTGCTGCTGAAGCTACTAGAATTAATGTGGATATTTCTATGAAAAATAGGTATAGGACTTCTATTGGTCTGAATTTTGATGTTGTCTCTTCTATTTTTTTTTAATTTCCTCATTGTGGGTGTTGGGGGAAGGTTCATTCTGATGTGGCAGATTGAGGTTGCTAAAGTGGAAGATAGATGGACTGAGGTAAAAGAAAAAAATCTTAAAGGTCCTTGCCTTCATTTAAAATGTCTCTCTGATCCCACAATAAGGGGACTAAAAGAAAATCCGAATTTTTGGATTTTGGTTTTGGGTTTCTGGTTAAGATCACTTCTATCTTTTACAGTGATGTTCTTTATTTTGATGGTTGGCTGGTGTTTTTGGTTTTTTGTTTTAGGGGAGCTTCAATGTCTTTTCCTTAGTATCAACTATGTACAAGGTTTTGGAGCCCCTTAAAAACCTTCTTTTACCTTAATCCAAAATATTGGGAGCTGTATTGCCTTGTTTTCCTTGGAAATTTGGACTTCTATTTGAAACATCCACTAACATGGTTTTCTTATATTTGAATTAGATAACTTTTATCCACTAGTTGTCCAACACTAAAAAAATTATGATTAAGTCCATCAACAAGCAGAACATTATCAGTATTGGTCTTTCCATCTAGAGAAATAGATCCAACTCCAATGGTAAGCTTGAGAGTATAGTCACCAAATCTCACAACACCACCATCATACTTGGTTAGATTAACAAATTTATTTCTATCTCCAGTCATACAGTATGAACAACCACTATCTATGACTCATTCAGATTTATTTTTTAACATGTGACACTAAGGATCTTTCTTCATGAATAGGTTTATCATCCTTGATAGCAATAAATCTAATTTAATTATAATCAATAGCATCATCATAAAAAAAAACTTCACTAGCATAGTAGCATTCCTTATCCTTGGAATAATTAGGTTTATAAACTTAGATTTATTCTTTGGAACCCTTGTAGGACATATAGATGCAAAATGACCTATCTTATTGTATGAAAAACATTTTAGAGGTAACTTTCCTTCAAACTTACCCTTACCTCTCTTTTCTCTTCTATTGATTAGGGCCACAATTTCATCGAACTTTCTTTATTCTTCCTGCATATGTTCCCAGTCATCAGCATATTCACCAAGATCTTGTCTCAAGTTACTTATACTAGTGCTCATAGTTCCTGATAAAGTATTTATTTTTTTATGCACAGTCGCCTTGAATGTTGTCTCAACTTTAGGTAGTGAATCTCCCACTCTGCAGCCTCAAAAGTAGTTAATATTGCAATCAAGATCTCTCTATTAAACTTTTCCATTAAAGGTATGATCTCTTCCATTTCTTGCACTTTATATTTTTGTAAACAGGTGTTAAAGATCTAAGAATCTTTGCAATCACTTCTTCTTCATTGTATGGGCCTCCAAATTTTCTGATTCCAATAACAACATCTGTAACTCTTTGTGCATATGCTCTAATGTTCTCATCATCTCTCCTTTTCATATTTTCCATCCTTGTCTTCCAGTTTTACAATTTTGCCTGCTTAGTAAATGTATCTGCTTCATATAGTGCTTCTAATCTTGACCAAATTTTATGTGTAGAATCCTAATCTTTAACCTCTATGAATTCACCTTCAAAGAGCGCACTAATAAGTTCTTCTCTTGCAACCATGTTATATGAAAATATATTCTTTTCTTCATCAATATATTTATCTAGTTCATTCTCATCCTTCATTTGTAAATCCATCTTTATACTCATCCAGTAGTCGATTCCCAGGCATAGAAAATGTGTTCTCATCTTGTTCTTCCAACTATCAAAGTTTTTAGGATAAAACTTTAGACTATCCTTCCTATAGAATGCCATCTTCAGGATCACCTCAAGCTGTTAAAATTTCTCTCTAAGGACCAATAGCTCTAATACCAATTGTTATGAATAACAGTCCACCAACACAAATGAGAGGGGGGTGACTCTATTGTGAGACAAATTATTAAACATTAAACTTTATACATCAAAAATTTAATCCAAATGATAACACAGTAAATGCCAACACCATAACAAAATATTTTGTTTTCAAGGAAACTCTGCCAAAGGTAAAACCCTAGTGGGAATTAACACCCACAAATAATGTACTGAGAGTATAGTATCCATGTTAAAATATTTAGCCATGTTAGGAGCTTATTGATGCATTACAGTACACGGTCCCTATTAAAGGACAAACTCTGTTAGGATTCAAGAGTAATAGTGGGATCACTTCCTAGGCACACTGCCTAAAGAAGGTTAAATCGACCCTCAGGACTTACTATCCAAAATACAAATATATATGAGATATACAATCTAGTGAACTATCTGATAGCAACTGTATTTTATTGGTTAGTTCCAATGAAGTCTCTAAATCACATCCTATGCTCTACATCCAACAGACTTCGCACAAACAATCTTGCAGCTTCCACACTTCGCTGTCTCTTCCACACTACCATTAAATAAAATAACTTTCTTTTATACAAATTTATAATAAGAAAATAGGTCGGCCAATTAAGAATTCCCCAATGTACAAATAATTACTTAACCCCTTGCTAAGATACACATGACACCTATAACAAGTAAACATCAATTAAAATTCATCAAATATAATCTAAGATCCGTAATCCATGCTCACACTCCACAATACATGCTTCATATATGAAGTCAGCCCCAAATAGGTCTCCTCCAAAACACACACAACAAATGATGTCACCAAGAGTCCTACGACCCAAAAAACATAAAAAAACTCTCTTAATATGTCTTCTCCCATCCCTTAATCTCACATAACCTAAATCCATATCGCAGGTAAGTTATTCTCAAAACACAGAGACTAACTTTGTCAAAGATCACTATCACCATCCAGTACCTAGTCTTCACTAAAATATTTGTAACTCATCCAATATACAATATTAATCCATGTGACCTTAAGCATAAGATCACAACATATCTCTGTACATATCACCATCTTTGCTTGCTCTCGATCAATAGTACATTAGCCATACACTTCTGTCAGTCATCAAGAAATAGTAATAACTAGTGTAATCTCCCTCCATAGAAACATATGTTGACATCAATGAAAAACATGAATGCAGACAACAACATCAGAAACCAATTCCAAAAAATATAGAGTTAATTAAGATGTCCAAACCACTCATGTCATAAATTACTTTGTGAATTTGAATATGTCAACAAGGCTTGAGAAGGAGACTTAGGTAAAATGAGGGAGAATGAGTAAATCCCTATGTTATGATTTTCTTTTCCCACTAAAATCAAAACATCATCCTTAATATTTTCCGCCATAATTAAATTAGGTATAAACTCAACTTTCATTCCATCTCCATAGTGAGTGGTTTGGTAAATTAAAATGAGATTAGAGCTTAAGTTACGAACATAGAGGACATCTTTGAATGTTCCATTATACATCTCAACTTGACCTTTCCCTTCAACTTCCACTAGAGTTTCATATCCTACAAAGATGTGAGGTACCTTGGATGACTCCAATGAAGAAAAGTTCTCCTTTGAAGAACTCATTTGATCAGTGGCACCCGAGTCAAATATCCATTCTTGTGAAGAACTTGTAGTTGCCATAAATACTTTCCCTTTTACTTGTGAAGTGGAAGGTGACAAACCCTTCTCTTTGTAGGAATTTGGAAAACCAATATTGTTCCTCTTTAGTAAGTTCTTCAACTCATCAATTTTATTAAAGTGACAATTATTCTCATCATGACCATCCTTCTTGCAATATGCACAAAATTGTCTATCCAAGTCTTAATTAGATTTATTTACCTTCTTGTTGAAATATAAAGGATTTCCTTCTTGTGAGGAGGTTGATTTTTCTTTCTCTTGTTGTGTCTATGGATTCCATTATTTTTTCTTCTTGTGGGAACCCTTTCCTTTATTTCCTTGATTCTCTTAATTTTCTACAAAAATCCTTAGACTTTTAAGACTTGAAAATCCCCATGGTTATAAACTTTTCTTGCTCAATCATCAACATCTCTATGGATTCTTAAAATAAATGGATGGTATAAGATAAACTATTGAGAGTGCACCAATCTATAGTGAGTGTAACTGATAGTGAGCCTTTGTAAAAATCACCTTAATCCATATCACCCTAATAGATGTTCATTTTATGATAATTAGTTTCTCCATGGTTTTTCCCAATTTGGGTTTCCATGTAAATCTCGGGTTTCTTTGTGTAAGTGTTTCTATTGTTTATTGTTTATATATGTTATGAATGTTTAATGTGGTTAACCAATAGATCATAACTTTATATTTCTATTGTTTATGAGTTTAAAAAAAAATTAAAAGGTTTATAAAGTGTGTGGGAATAATCGATTGACACCCCTCTCTGTTATTCAGCATGTTCAACACACATTATCTTGTAATAAAGGATATGCAAGTCATTAAGTGTATACTTCTAAATGATACTTTCTTCTTATTTACCACCATCCAATCCTAATTTAAAGGAGATGAATCCAAGTTCTTGATGTAGAGGAAGGGGTATTTCAAGGAATTAGCTCACATCTCCTACTTTAATCACCTCACTATTGTATCCCTTGATCCTCTCAACATCATGCTTAAGCCTAATGAGAGTCATAATAAGTTCAACTTTCTTCACATACCAATATCACACACATACTAGCATGACTAGATCTCATACCCTTACTCTTCGACTCTTTATAATGACAACTTGTGCAATAATCCATTTGATCATGTTCAACTTGTTCAAACCTATCAATCCTAAATGGGGAAACCTTTCACACAACTTTTAGAAAGGCCTCTTGATCTAAAGGACTGGTGCATTCATCAAAATAACATAGTCAAACTATAAAGTTTCCTTTTTTTGTCCCTTTGAATAATTTTTTTATTTTTGCACCAAAATGTCTTTTCTTTCCAATATGAGGAAGCCTATATCTCATTTTTTCATCATGGGCATGAACTAATACCGCGACTTGTATGATTTTTAGCTATATAAAAAAATTTATTTGTACATAAGAAAAATCTTAAATAACAAAAAAATAAAATGAGGAGAGGAAAGGGAGATAGAGGATAGGGGAGGGAGATGAGGTAGAAAACTAAAAGGGGTTGAGAGAGAGAGAGAGAGAGAGAGAGAGAGAGAGAGAGAGAGAGAGAGATGCACTGATGCTAAGTGATGCATTAATGATGATTAGTACATATTTTATGACAGGTGAATTAGTTATTTGGTTGTCACTGATGTTAACTAATTGACTTAGTGTTTAGTATGTAACCTAATATTATGTAAGTGAATCATGAGTTGCACTATGTTTCTGAATTTTCTATTCTAATGGAAGGTTATATCATGTAATTTTATGTTAACTTTTCCATCATGACTCTTGATATGAATAATTGAGTTGGTAATGTTTGATTGGACTCAAACTAGGTAACTACTAAACCAGTCAATGACAAACTAAAATTGATTTTAATTTTATCTCAAGTTGGTAAAGTATTTGATGGAGCAATCATAGGATATGATTGTGAACAATGTCAAGATACTATGTTTCCAAATGCGACTCCTAATGTTAACCGGTGCAACTAGTTTAATTGACTGGAACCAGTGTTAAAAGAATGAACAGGTAAACAAGCCAGAGTTCTTGAACAAGCTATGAAGATTTGTAGATCGGTGAAAGAATTTAAAGTGGAAAAAGGATCAGTGATGATTTTTGTGGAGTGGTAAGTTAGTTCCTTGATTTGTGGGACTCACTTGACATCACATTGATTGAGGTATGTATTTGAGGTGGATTCTTCAAGAATCTTATTTTGGTCAAACAAGTATTTGAAAATGGCTCAAATACAAAGGTAAAATCCATAAGTAAGCTGACACGATCAGAGGAAATTTTTTTATGAGTGACTAGATACATTGTATCTTACCTAAGATGATCTGGATTATTCATATCTCAGATCTAGGGTTTACTTTAAGTCGGTGGAAGTAAATCTATATATTGGAAAGTTGAAGAAGTTATTTTCTTATTGCAAATTGCAGAAGGATTCAGTGACAATACAAGTGAAGGAATCAAGTGTGAACAAGCCAAGGAAGACTATAGAGTATGTTGATGATTTAATCACCAGAAATTGGTCTAGTAAACCTATATCCCCTAATTCTTTTAATTGGCCTTAAGAAACCCTAAATTAAAGACATTTATGGTTAGAACCTAATTATAGAATCATTTAATCAAACTTTCCTACATAATTAAACATGACTTGTTGAATCAAATTATTAATAAATAGCTCAAATTATCTAATCACTTTAAACTAGGGAACTTAATTAAAAGTCGTAAACCCTTTTAATTAAGTGAACCCATTCACACATCCTCACACATGTGTAAGCACTCAAAAATCAAATAAAAGTAATTAAAGGGGGAAATTACCAAATTCGTCTCATCCTCCCCCAAACAAACACAAATTTGACCAATCAAAATCACTCCACTTGGATTAAACACACATGGATTGAGAGAAATCGCACCTCTACCACTCTTCTCGGTTGAATCTTGACCGTTTGTCGCTCCAAATTTCCTATAAAAGGAATAGCTCCATATCATCAAACAAGAGGCAAATTTGAGAGTAAGATTATAATGGTAGTTTTGTTCTAGGTTTTTGAAGATTGTTCCTTCCTCCATCTTCATTTTAGCTTAATTTGCTTGCATTTAGACTCTAGTTTGCATTCCTATTTTAATGGTGACTTCATTCTTAGCTTCATTTAATATTTGTTAATGGCTCTCTTAGCTGCATTTTTATGCTTAATATGAGCTTAGTTTGCTTATGCATGCATTTCATCTTCAAGGTTCTTGAGAGAAAATTATGCAAGTTCATGCATCTTTCTCATTTCTATGAGATCTTCCATTTTGGAGTAGTCTAGTTGTCGTAGGCTCAATCTTGTTTTCCATAATCTCAAATTAATGAGGGGGTTAGTAGCACTGATTTGTAATAGGGGAAAGATCATTAAAAAATACTACTAAGAATGAAACTACAGACAATAAAATGACAAGCAATCAAGGAGGAATACAAACGAATGCAAACCAACAAAGCTTTAATCTTCTATTGTCTCTCTCTACTCCTTCTGAAACATTGTTTATGTGGTGCTCAGTATTGGTATCAGTAGCGTTTATGGATTTGGAGCGTCAAGAATATGATATTGAATGCTTTGATCGCAAGAAGGCTTGATGCTTGAACCAATCCAACAGAGTAATGGCGCACGAAAGATTGAAATCCTCAATCATTAAAATGGTTATGAAGGGTTGATTATATAGAATATGGAAATGATATGAACGGTTGAGATCAATCCTAGGGATAAGAAGATGAACAATTGAGATCAAAGGGAATTGGAGAAGCCATCAGTAAACTCCACCTCTTCAACTTGGAGAGAGGAGATAAAGTTTGGTTAACTAAATAGTTGATTATGAGTTACCTTTTGAACAAAAGAGGTAATTTGGAGTTTACCTTTTTGAATTGAAAAGGTAGGTGGACTAATTCATGCAATCAAAGATCTAATCAAGAGTTCACTTTTTTGAATTAAACAAAGGATTTAATTGAATATTTAATTCATTTTTGTAATTAAAGTATTCAACATGTGAGATAATTGAATTCTTTTTGGTTTAGAATTGAATTATTGAATGAAATTAAATTAATTTAATTGGAAGAATTAATTAATAAGTTTAAATTATTTAAATTCAAACTTTAGGAAATTGAATTTAATTAATTAATGAAGATTAATCAATTAAGGTTAATTAATCACATAAAATTAATTATTTAATTAATTTTGGAGATATGATAAGATGGTTTGGGGAATGACTTTAGAGGAAAATAGAGGATTAATTAACCATTAAAAAACCATTAATTAATAGATGAAAATTAGTGTTTTAATGTAAGGTCACAAGTATGTCCATTTTAGGGTGTCTACATTTTTCCCTCTTTGATGCATTGTAGCTTGTCGCATTGTGTCAAAGATTATCTATTTTAATCATGTCCCAGTTGCCCTGATGATAGCAAGTATATTTATACCCCCTCAACAAATTTGAGCAAAAATTTGTGACATGAGCATTAATTTGTTGATACAATAAAATGATTATTTGGGTATCCGATTGTCCGTGAATATACTTCGATATGCTCCTGATATCAACTGTTAAATTTTTCAGGGGCTAGGACGATAAAATTAAGGTCTTGTAGGAATTAGGGTTTTTGGGAACCCTTATAAATAGCTTGGAGAGTCATTCATTTGTCATTTTGCACTCTTGGAGCTCTTGATCATTGGGTGAGTTTGTTTATAGTTTTGTCTGCTTTCTTCACTATTTTAGAGCTATGTTAGGCCTTCTGGGAGTTGTACACATTTTTTCTTGGGTCTGGACCTTCTGTTGGCCAGCTGGTGTAGGACATCTAGTGATTAGCTTAGTCCTTGTGCAATTAATTATTGTATTTATTTCATTTCAAATTTATTACTGTTTTGAATGTTGCTGAAATAGTCTATGATTTTGCCATAATTGTAGTTTGAATGCTACAATTGTCGATTACAGTTTTAAATTGATAAAGGTACCACAATTGCAGGGGTTTACTACCACAATTGTGATAATAGTGTCACATTTTCTGGTTGCATGCCGCAATCAGTATAAAAGTGCCACAAATGTATTAGGATTACCGCAATTGCTCTATCTATTATTTCTAGTATGCATTTGTACTTGTCTGATACTGTTGCTTCTTTCCTAATACTGATGATTGACTTTTATGTTATTTGTAGTTTTCTGAGAAGATTTTGTGTTTCCAGGAGTCCAAACTTGCCCGGTTAGTAACTGCTTTCAACTTACTGAGGATGAGCATGATGTTCTTAGGAATATAGGTTTATATCATATATGTTACATGCCTGAGATCATGACCAATAAGGGTCTAATCTCTTCTCTTCTATAGAGATGGCATTCAAATACATGTACATTTCATTTTCCAACTGGGGAGTGTACCGTTACTTTGGAGGATTTTTATAGCATCCTTTAGATTCCCATCTAGGGCGCTCTTATTGAGTATGCCTGAGGCCCTGGTATCACTTCTTTGTCTGAGTTATCTGGTCTACCCCAGGATCATCTTGGCATGTCTAATACATACGATATTTCATGGTCTAGGTTTGGCATGGGTTTAGACAGGCTAACTACCATGCTAGGTAGTTTGATTTGTGGGATCATGTGTCCTAATCATCACAAACATGGTTTCTATGTTGCCTTTGGTGTTGTTTTACGGGGTATGGTTAGAGACCATGTGATATATGCCTAGGGTGGTTGTATCCTGGCGCATATGTACTTCCATATTTTTTATGTTGCTTACCTTGATGGTATGTCTCTTGGATGCGGTGCCACTCTTCTATAGATCTGAGCATGGGAGAATATTGCTATCTATAGGCCCGTAGGTTCTCATGATATTCCTCCAAGGAGACCATATGTCTTTATGTATGATGGAGCTATTGTTCAGTCCCATATGGGACACTTGATATACTGGAGGCCAGCAAAAACTTTAGTGGTGATTATTCACCATTTGGAGAATGTTGCATGTTGGCAACCCTAGAATTGGTGAATATTTTTTATTAATATTGGGTCCAAATCCCGAGCCCATCGCCAATCAGTTTATTTAATTTTTCCATTTCTTACACATTATTACCAATGCAATATAAATTTTGGTCCCCGTATATTTAAAACATTCATCTATAATTTCTAAGAGACCCCAAATCGATGACCTATATTTGCCAATCATTTTATACATATATATATATATAGGCGGCCCCAAATTTGCCTAAAATTTTATGAGTGTGTGTCTCTAACTGGCATAATTTCACCACCTTTATTAATCATGCGAAGGTACTAGACGGCCCATAATCACCTCAAAAATAATACAAGATGTGTTATAATTACGTGGCCTTCGCCAAATATTTGTATACCTAATACAAATATTCGGTATCCCGCCAAATTTTCCAAATAAGGATTAGTATAAAAACATTCTGATATCTCTATATTTGATCAATAATGAAGTTTCATACTGTTGACTATTGAGTGCAACTGCATACTGTATTGGCGAGTTGCGACTGCATTGTTGCAATTTAATTTGAGGGAAAGGTAAGTGATACTTATTCTATGACTCTATGATTTTGAGTTCATTTACATTATTTCAGAATAGGTTTGCAAAAATGGGGTTTATTTTTCCTTTCAGCCTGAAATACACTGCACGTCGTTGATCTGTGCTCATCTAATAGTCGGTGGCACTATCGCACTGTCGCGGGTCCCATTAACATTTGCCTTGTTTCTAGAGTAGGTTTGCAAAAATAGGGTCTCTTTTCCCTTTTGGCCTGAAATTCATTATACATCGTTGATTTTTGCTCATCCAATGGTTGGTAGTCACTGTCTTTAAAAATGTTACATCTCTAATTAAATTAAATATTTAACAATTAATTATACTTTGAGTAATGTTTAACTCAAACTTTAACATTATATTGAATTCAATTATTTCTATCTATGCTATAATCAAAATTACATTATAACACATCGATATGACACATTGGAAAATTAAAAATAGAAACTTTCTTTGTCTCTACCTCTGGATTGATAAAGAAACTTAATCATTTTAAAACTTCAGAATCTCAGTCTTCAGATTTAAAAATGGAAGTACTAATCCATCGCTCAAGCATACTTAAATGTAATACACAAGTAAAGAAACTAATTAAAATATTGTAATCACAGAGAAGTCTAAGAATCATTTTTTTTACCCATAAAAATAAAATTGAAATGAACTTGGAAAATTTTTATTATTATTTTTTCATAAAATTCCATCATACAGTAAAAACAGAAACCTACTAGGCAACTTCTTATCGGTATAAAAAAGGTGAAAATTTGCATGTCCAATGTCATTGGTCAAAATACCAGGGTAACGGGAATGGGTAAACTAGGGATCTTCATCTTCCCTTTCGTCTGAGTAGAATTTTCCAGAGAGGATAATCTCAGAGAATTCTTCAAGCCATGTGTAGTCTGACTCATCGAATTCATCAAGGAAAAACCATTTTTAGAGAAAATCTCTCCCAAGTCGTGCCCATTTCCTATGTCGCGTTAGTTTCTCATCATTGAGGTTCAACAGAAAGGGTTGTCTGGCCACATTTTTTCCCGACTTTAATAGCTTGGGTATATCTCTTGGCCAAGGGATCCCCACCCCTAATTCTACAAAAATAGCAACATTGGCATTGTCCTTCAGAAATTTCTCTTCAAAAACCTTCCTCAATAGCATCAGCATATCCACCTTCTATCCTCTGAGGTCGAGGAGAGACGCAAAAAAATAGGACGTAATGTCTGTGTAGATGTGGTATCTATCAACATTCTCAAGGAACTCTTGACCCAATAACATCAACACTGTAGAATTTATAAAAGCGTCGCCACCAACCTCCCTACAAATAGAAGTGAGGATTTCTTCCAAGACATTGCCCAAAAAGGACCTCTAGTCATCTGAGGATGTGCATCTCAAACGGATTGGTGTGTCCATATTTAATTCTCAAAAGCCTAAAGACCTAAAAACCTAAAACTTAAAATCACAGGAAGAATTTCTACCACTAGTAGCTCTAACTCTTAATCTACCAAAATAAAAATGAAGAATAAAGAAGCTAGATTGTCTATAAATAGCTCCAACCCCTTGATTGATAGTAGTGATCATAGATACTTAGTAATTAATAATTATTCTTTCTTTAATCATATTTAATGCATTTTCCTTAATCTTTAATGTAAATCTTTTCCATAAATTCATTATGCATGTGAGAGATTTAAATCCACTGTCCTTAATCTTTCATATCTACATATAAATCTTTCCCATAAATGCATGCGTACTATTGACAGTTAAAGATGGCAGTTAAAGAATGTCACTGACAAGGCATTTATTCTTTTCGAGTTATGAGTTACAAGTCACATTTGCACTATCCACCATCCACATAAACAAATAACCAGTAATAATCAACGATCATGGTTACGATGCACTTTTTAAGGCTTGATACGTGTCATCATTCTGGTGACTTCCTACAAAACTCTGTTTCCTTAAAAAATTTGGCCCGAAATTAAATTTCAGCCATTGATCTAGGATCATCAAATGGTCTCAAATAATACATTTAACAATATACAACAATGGATATTACTAATTAGGTTATGTGTCCATGTGTGATCTATTATATTCATAACAAATAAAAGCAATATTTGATGGACGTGATATTGCATTAATTACAATGTTACGTGTCATTATTCTGGTGACTTCTTGGATAACTTTGTTTCCTTCAAGAAATTGGGCTGAAATTAAACTTCAGTCATTGATCTAGGATAATCAAACGGTCTCAAATAAGACATATAACATTATAAAATGATGGATGTTACTGTTAGGTTGCGTGTTGATGTAACTTTCTATTCTTATCGATACCAATGTGTTTAATCTACAAAATAAGTTATTAGTTGGCGTTGGCCCACATTGACATGACGCATTGACAAGTCCCATCTTTTGAAAATTGCCAAATAAAATATTTATTTTTCCCATAATTAATGATAGATTACCCAATAAAATAAATTTAATTTCAAATGGCACATAAAATTCGCCAGTACAAATATTTTTTTTCCCTTAAAAAGGAAAAAATTTACCTGATACAATATATATTTTTCCCACATTAATGTATTATTTGCCAAGATTTTATGAAATTTTCATTCAGCAAGGAAAAATTTGCCTTTGCCTTTGTATTATTTTCCTAATTTGGAAAAAAAAATTGCCATCATCAAGAAAAATTTTCCCCTAAATTAATGTACGATTTGCCAGGATTTTACACTTTTTCCTAGGAGGGGGTTTCTTAAAGTTATCCCTGATGGTGTGCATGAACTTGAGAGGGATGGAGTGGTGTACCATGAGTTAAGACCTCCAGAAGAAGTAATCTTGGTGTGTGAGTATACACCCATTGTTCGGAACTCACTAAATTAGGTTGTATATTTCCATTATCCCTATGTTTTTAATAATTTTCAGTTTGAATATAATGCTAAGGGTGAAAAAACTTGTTTTTGGATTAATCATGATTATGGAGAGTTGCCACAACTTTAGATTTTGTATAATTTGTGCCCAGAATTTGGATCAAGCTTTCCCAAATTTTATTTTTCTAAGGACAAAGATGATTTCTCATTCCTTGGGACTAGATGGGTGGGTTATGGCTTCTGCATAGAAAGAAAAACCAATTAATAAGAAACACATATGCTTGTTTTTTTAAGTTTTTTGTATATAATTTAACTTTACTTTTAATTAGGTAGGTGTTAGTTACTTTCCTTTGTGTTTTAGTAGTTAGTTTTGTTTCTTGTTTCTTACTTTGTCAGTGTGTCTGTCTTTGTTCCTTTTTGCTTGATTGTTTTTCTTCTTTTTGTTTTTTGATTTTGGGGTAAATGCATTTTTTTGGGGTTGTTCCTGACAAGTGATCCATCCCAACTGGTCCTCGATGAGAGGAAGAGGTATTTATTAGTCAAAATTTAAAAAGATATGTATCTTGCAAGAAGCTATAGTCAGGGATCATAAATGGTGATACCTTTTACTGGAAATCAAGGTGATGTTCAATGTTGATCATCCTAAATCACGCAATATATTAAAGTACAACACTGGAAACATTGGTTTCTTGGCTAGTTTTTAGTTAATAGATCCAACACCAGCATGTTGACTCAAGTACCCACTAGTCCCAGAACCCTTCTCCATCTGCAACCTGACTAAAAAAAAGAGTAAGGAAAGAGAGGATAAAAGGAGAAGAATGTGAAAGAAAAATGAATCATTCAAAGAAATGGTCGCTACGGTTATCAGAATATTATACCAAGGTAGCACAATCTAAGCGCTGCTTAGGGATATCAAAAGCAATAAAATCAAGGCATTCAAGAAGTAGCATACTCAAAGCACAAGTGGCATGAACTGGTCATTAGTTAAGAAAGAAGAAATAATTCCAAAGAGAGAATCCTCCAAATACCTTAGCTTCAAATATCATCAGAAGATAGAGAAGAGTTACTCTGGCAGTCTCTACTAGAGCTATGGACGCCTGACCAATAGTAGAGAAAGGTTAGATTGGGACTTGGGGGAAACTTTGTCAGGGCTATGGATGCCTTACTGGCCGCAAATCTCATCCCAGAAAGGCCTTGACAATATTGTGAAGTTTGGTGTTTAGCTAGTTGTCCTTGCCAAGGTGTCAATGAAATGAACACATGAATGCACACACAGGATGTCTTAGTAGAAGGCTTCAGTTTTGAGAGTTGGTGAAAGGATGTTTCTATGAATGGTACTTGTGTTCAGTTTACTGCAAGATAGTTTCTAAAGGTCATTTTCTGGTAAAGAAATGCCCTTGTCATTTCTCCTTTTTTCAGGGCTATTTGTTGTGGTTCCAAAACACACACCCCATTTTTTCCAATTGGCCTAATGGGGACCCCTTTTTGGGGGTTTTCAGCCTTTTTGATGGGTTGGAGTCCTTAGGCTAAACTTGGCTAGGTACCTGGTGAGTCAATGGTGAGCCCTAGGTGTTCTTTTGATAGTTGGATACCAATTTAGGTTCCCTGTTGGTTTTTCTTCCTCCCTTTTTTCCTTTTTCCTTCTTAGGTTAGCTTTAGGGTTGGTTTTTGTTAGTTTTTTTTTAATTTCTCTTTGGACTCTCTTTTTTATCTTTTTGGACTTTTGAAGTTGCAAGGTTACTAGGACCCCTGCAACGCTAAACGGCCAAACTTTTGAAGCCTCTGACATTTGTGTTTTCAAACTTTTAGAGTCAGCCACTCTGAAAAGAACACCTCACCAATGGCTAACTCCATGTTGTTACATTCCCATTTGGGCTTGTTGGAGTATTGCACCCTCAAAAGTTGAAAGAAACACCAATGTAAAAGTCCATGGCTCCCCTTCTCTCTTTTGGGTCATTGCACCATCAGACCCTAAAGCTCCAATTTTACTACTTAAAGCACAAACATCGGGTTTTTGAAATTTCATATTTTGGGGATTCTTTCAGACTATAAAGGTCTAAAAGTATGAAAGTGCACTGAGCTCAAAAGTCAATTATTGACTGGTTTTTTGCCAATTTTAGGGTTTTTATCTATTTTTTAGGGATTTTTTAAGGTGTTTTCCTACATAATTTAATCACAAAATAGTTCAGGATGGTCCAGAGGAGGTTCACAAAAGCAGAAATGGGAGAATACTGAATTCTAATTTTATATTATTTTCTATGTTTTAGTATTTTTCATTTTTGGAGCTCTTCAAGGAAATTTGGGACTTTTTCCTTCAAAAACTAAATCTAGAAATCTTGGAGACCTTTCTAGCAAAGTAAACGGTTTGAAATTATAAGCTAGGGGTAGGAAGTTATGACTTCTCCAAGTAGACCTAATTTTGTATATAATGTTTTGATAGTTTTTCTAGTTTTCTAGTCTGAATTCATAATTTAGATCATAATAAGAGTGGTGGCTTAGATTAGTTTCTTGTTTTTGATAATATGTTTCTAACAACTGCATTTGCATATAAGATACAAAGATGTCGACTCCTCAACTAGTGAAAAGAATGCCAGAAAAGATAGCACCTCTGCCAATGAAGTACCATTTCGAAGGATACCACACCCCCCACTAAGATGGGCAATTTGCATAGTGAGATCACTAACATGGGGGTAGATCAGTCTCTATGCCATAGGAAACATCATTTAAGAACTTAATGGAATGGTTTTTGCAGTGAACATTAAGGAAGATTTGCAATGAATGTTCTACTTCAAGGAAAATATGAAGCAAATCATGGATGACATTTAAGAAGTTTAGAAGTTTGAAGCATGTTATTCAAGGTTTAGGAAGAAACATAAAAGGAATTTGAACTCCATGGAGTTACTCAATTTTGATGAAGTCCATGAAACTTTAGAGAGATTCCACAAAGCACACCCAGACATTCTTTAAGAAAACTAAGTCTCATTTTTTATACTTATCCAATTTTCAATGTTGCATTTTTCAGAGGTCCACAACCTCAAAAATCCAGGGTCATCAAATTTCCATACTTAAACAATTTTCTATGTTGCATTTTTCAGAGGTCGACAACCCCGAAAATCTAGGGTCATCAAATTTCCACAATTGGCCAATTTTCAATGTTGCATTTTTCGGAGGTCAACAACCCCGAAAATCCAAGGTCATCAAATTTCCAGACTTAACCAATTTTAAATGTTGCATTTTTTGGAGGTCCACAACCCTGGAAATCCAGGGTCATCAAATTCCCAGACTTAGCCAATTTTCAATGTTGCATTTTTTGGAGATCCACAACCCTGAAAATCCAAGGTCATCAAATTTCTAGACTTAGTCAATATTCAATGTTGCATTTTTCCAATTTTTGATGTTGCATTTTTTGGAGGTCCACAACCCTGAAAATCCAAGGTCATCAAATTTCCAGACTTAGTCAATATTCAATGTTGCATTTTTCGAAGGTCTACAACCCCAAAAATCCAGGGTCATCAAATTTTAAGACTTAGACAATTTTCAATGTTGCATTTTTCGTAGGTCCACAACACTGAAAATCTAGGTCATCAAATTTCCAAACTTAGTCATTTTGCAGAGTTTGATTTTTCAGAGGTCGACAACCCTAAAATTCCCAAGCATGCATTTTTCAGTCGTGTTTTTCATATAGAGTCATTTTGTGGGTAGATTACATGCAAGATTGAGGTAATTTTTACTTTCCAAGGGGTCTTCTATTAGTTACACATCAGAAGACCAATTAGATCTATGCATTTTGGGCATGAATAACAAGGTGAAGATAAAACCATTTGCAAATAGGAAGAAGAAATGGTTCAACTGCAATTTCATTTCCTTCATTTTAGGGGCTGATTCCAATCTGATTTTGCATGTATTTGATGTACACATGGATGGAAATCCATGCAAACTTGTTAGTAATCAGTTTAGGTGTAGTTTTTCATTATTAGAAAACATATTTAATTTTATTACATCATGTTTTTTTGTATATTAAACCCTAGCTATGGGTTTATGATTTTCCAAGTTGAAGCACTATATATTTCATTACAGAGATGTAATTAGGGTCAGATATTTTATGTAATAAAGCTAAATGCTATTGGTGCTTCATTCATGGTGTGATTCTTCTTTTGTCTATGCAGAATTAATGAATATGTGCATGCTTGTTCATTTATTTTAGAGAGCCAACTACATTTTATTGTGAATGTATATGTGATCAATTAGTTTGGATTTTATTATTATTGCTTCATCTTTCTGTGATGAATGTTTGGAACGATTATTATACTAGGTTAAAGATAATTTTTTCTCATGTGTGCGTGCATCTAATGGCTTCACAATTTGATAGATTTTGAAAAATATTGCATCTGGGTAAATTTTCTTCAAAAGATTGCATCTGTTTAACATGGAATTGTGATTTTATCTTATTCATGTTTTGTGGGTTTCCATATTTTCATCATTTAATTCGCAAGCATGATTCAAACAATGGTTTATATTCGTTAGATTTTGTTTCTAGAAAATTTCCTTATAAATTCTTTGTAAGGAAACTCAGGTGCGGAAACAGCTTCCTACGCTAATCTCTATAGGAAAGTATTGTGCAAATTCTTTTAAAAATCCTTACAATTACAGATTCGTTAACTACTTTAACAAAGATATTGCAACCACATACCATGCATACAGAAAAGTAGAGAGTGACACAATGATTTACCCTGGGGAAAACCTTTCGGTAAAAAACCCCAGCACTCCAAAACCTGCACAATGTATTGATCAAAACTATTACAGCTTACAATACACTTGCAATGCAAGTTCTCTCAGAAGATTTCAAAACCCTTGAAGACAAATCATGGCAGCATAAAATGTTCCAACAATACACTCGCATCACGACTCTTCGCAACCCTAAAAAAAATTCTTATATCATGCGCTTTACTTTTTAGGGCTACTCCCAAAGATAACCGTATTAGGGTTTTACCATTCTCCGAGAAAATAGGAAACCCAAAAAAATTTCCGGGGTGATGCCCCGAACCCCACGATTGGGGAAGAGTGTATAGTACTCATATTTATCAGTTGCCACATGTCTTCACCTGTCATTGAATCTTCCTGACATAGCTCTTACATGTCATAGGAATCCGTCATAACCATTTTAGCCATGATCTCCTTACACACAATTCAAGATGCTGACACA
>MU225536.1:480915-513408 GCA_018584345.1 Thuja plicata
TCTTTGATTTTCATGCTTTAAGCTTATTTTGTTGCATAATTAGTATAATTTCAATTGGAATTGAATATGTTTAGCTTTCATTTATGATCTACTTATAGGGCTAACAATTCAATTTTGTACTTTCAAGATTTCTATTCATTGCTAATTCAATTCTAGCTTAAAAGCATTTCTTTCATAGATTACAAGCACTCTCATTTCTAGATTAGAAGCATTTCATTTTCTTAGATTAATTGTATTTCACTTCCATAGCTTAGTTGCAATTCATTCTTAGACTAGTTGCGATTCATTTTTCATAGCTTAATCATTTCTCAATTCATAGATTAAGAGCATTTTCTCATAGACTAATTGCATATTTCATGAGATTAATGGCTTTTCTCATTTTCTTGCACTCTTAAATCCTCCATGTTAGCAATGGTCAAGTTGTTGGCTCTCATTCTGAGGGTAAACTTCAACATCCACATCTAATTAGGAGGCAATAGGTCGCTTCAATCGCATTTGCAGAGAAAATAATTCATGTTTGTCTTTGTGAATTCAGCGATTGTGTAAGGACTATGTTGTGTTTGTGTTGAATTCAGAGGTCCACATTTAGCATACAATAGGTACATGGAGGAGATGCCAATGTACTAAGAGAAAAGGTAGAAAGCCCAAGACGGAGCTTTGATGACCTAAGGATGAAAGAAGGAGAAAATATCACTTAGTATAGGTACAGAATCAAAGAGGTAGTCAATGCTATCCAAGGAGTTGGAGGTGTACTTGAAGAAACAGTGGTAAGTAAAATCTTAAGAACCTTATTGCATGTATATGCTATTAGAGTTTTTGTTATTCAATAAATGAGAGTAGTTGCAAACGATACAGTTACTCTAGATAGTCTGATTGGATGACTGATTTAATTTGAGATGAATAACTTTGATAATAGTGTCTTACCATCTGTAGAATTTGCATTCCAATCTTCTTTGAAGATAAGTAATTCAAGTCATAAACATGCTATTAGAAATGATAGTGAAAGTGATAATGAGGATCAATGACTTGATGAGATTGAAGAACTAATGGAAAGAATATTGCAGAGAGGCAAAGGTAAATTACCACTTGTATGTTTCAATTGTAAATAGGTTGGAAACTTTGCTACAAGATGTCCAAACAGAAGAAAAGATGATAGAGGAAATGACAGATCATATGAGAAGAAGTTTGATAGAGATGATAATAGGGATTACTGAAGCAACCGACAATCTGACAAGAGAGATACCCCAGATTACAAGGACAAAGGGAAGAAATCTTATTTTCTAGCTTAGAACAGAGTTTATTACTCTAACACCGAATCAGAGAAATACATCAAGATGGTATTTATAGCCATGAAGGATGATTCAGATGAAGATGAAGAAGGGTATGTAGAAACTGCACTCATATCTAGATTTAGTAAAAATAATGTTTGGATCATAGATAGTGGCTGCACTCACCATATGACCGGTGATAAACAAAATTTTGAGACTTTTGAATACTATAATGGTGGTTCAGTGAGAATGGGTAATGATACACCTTGTCCAGTTGAAGGTAAAGGAACCATAATGTTGAATAACCTGATAAAATGTGAAATTTATTACTGGGTAAAAGGACTAAATTATAATTTGTTAAGAGTTTCACAGCTGAACAATTCAGGTCATAGAGTAGCATTTGAAAATAAGAAGGAAAATATCTTCAATGAATCAGGAAGGTTGATTGGAACTGGTGAGCAGACAAAAGGCAACATTTTCTATCTTGATGGCATTAACACCACTTTTTTAATGGCTAGAAATGAAGACATATGGTTGTGGCACAAAAGATTGTGTCATGTGAACTTTGACAACATGATAAAGATAAGAAAAAAAAGGAATGTCAAAGGCTTACCGAGCATGACTAAGCCTAATCATATCATGTGCAAGAATTGTCAAAAAGGTAAGATGAAAAAGTCTAGTTTCAAGAGTAAAACCCATACATCTAGTGCAATTCTAGAATTAGTCCATACAGATCTATGTGGACCCATGGGGACAATGAGCCACTATGGAGATAGGTATTGTATTCTCTTTGTTGATGTTTATTCTAAAATGATGACAGTCATGTTCTTAAAAGATAAATCAGAAGCATTTAAGATGTTTAAATGGTATAAAGCAATGGTAGAAAAAGAAAGTGAAATGAAATTGAGATTCTTAAGGTCAGATAGAGGAGGGGAATTTACTTTAGAATAATTCACTAACTATTGCAATGAGCATGGAATTAAAAGATAGGTTTCAACAATGAGAACACCATAGCAAAATGGAATTGCCGAGAGGAGAAACGGATCAATCGTTGACTATGCAAGAACATTGATGATAGAGAATAGCATCACTCAATTTCTAGAGGGAAGCTGTCAGTACTGCTGTCTATATATTAAATAGAGTACAATTTAAGAAGGACACAAAGAAGACACCTTATGAGCTTTGGTATGGTTATAAACCCAATGTAAGTTACTTCAAAATCTTTGGTAGTCAATTTTATATTTTGAAGGATGATAGAAATGGAAAACTTCACTGCAAAAGTGATGAAGGTATCTTCCTAGGGTATTCAACCAAAAGAAAGGCTTATAAATGTCTTAACAAGTCATCTAACAAAATCATTGAAAGTGAAAATGTGAAAATAGATGAATTTGTAGAAAAGAATGATAAGGAAAGAAAAAAGGAACCAAAGGTATACAACAGGTTTGTTTATAAAGAACCTAACACTCTACTCGAGAAATAATGTATCAATCCTGAGCATCAGAACATTACACCTGAGCATCAGGCTACAATTACCCAAAATCAGGAAAATCCTCAAAATGATATTTCGAGCGATGGCGATCAAAATGAAGGTCAAGAAGATGATCACAGTGATGAACACAGAGCTGAACCAAAACTTGCCAAGTATGTCAAAAGACATCATCCACAGAATCAAATCATAGGTGATAAGAAAGCTAGAACAAGAACAAGAAGTAAGTCACTAAACACTAGATGTTTACTTTGTGATTTTGAGCCTAAATCTATTAACAATGCACTTGAGAATGAAGAATGGGTCAGTGCTATGAATGAAGAAATAGAACAGATTGAGAAGAAAAATACATGGACACTAGTAGCAAGACTAGATGACAAGAATATCACCGGTGCTAAATGGATATTTAGAAACAAGCTAAAGGAGAATGGAGAAGTTACCAGAAACAAAGCAAGATTAGTGTGCAAGGGATATGCACAAGAAGAAGGTATTGATTATGGAGAAACCTTTGCACCCATTGCTAGACTAGAAGGAGTTAGAATCTTACTTTCTCATGTTGCATTTAAAGGATTCAAGGTATACCATATGGATGTCAAATCTGCATTTCTAAATGGAATACTTGAAGAAGAGGTATTCATTGAACAACCAGAAGGGTTTGTTGATCCAGACAAGAGAAACATGGTATGTAGACTACATAAAGCCTTGTCTGGATTGAAACAAGCACCTAGAGCTTGGTATGAAAGACGTCACTCCTATCTTAGTAGCATAAAATTTGTTAGAACAAGTGAAAATAGCAATCTGTACTTAAAAGAAGATACCAATGGTAATATTCTGATTGCTGAAATTTTTGTTGATGATATATGTAACATAAGAAATATTACATTTAAATTTATGTTCTGGATATGAAAATAGATGTATTTGAAATGTAGGGGGTAAATAAGATGCTCTCCTTTTATCCTTAGATACACAAATGAAGGATCCAAATTTATTAGCCCAAAGGAAGGATACATACATAAATGAATCAATCATTTGGAAATAAGAGTAAAGAGGAAGACCTTAAATTCCCATTTTATAGAAGAGAGTGTGTGATAGGTTTAGGTAGATTAAGAAATTTAATTGAATTGAATAGGAGAAAATTACTAACCTTGAAATGTTGTAGATCTGAAGAATGTTGTTTTTGGGGGTGTGCACTCAGTTTCTAGAAAATCTGAGACCAAATTTGGGATAGAAACACAGACACAAACAAAACCCAGAAATATTTTTATGTTCTGACATAGTTCTAATTTGTACCATCAAGTCAATGTCACCATTGACCGAGAATTTCCAATTTTGACCCAGGGTAGAATCAACCTAAAAAGACTCCGATAGGAAATATGTTTTTGAATCCCAGAAGTTTGCTAAAAAGGGCATCCGAATATGCACTCCAATTCGTTGTTCCAAACTTGTACCTACAAGAAAAATGGATTTGTTTGTTGGGGGGGAGGCATTTGCCTTAGTCAAACCTTGATTTAGGAATTAACATTGAAATCAATAATTGAAATAAAGAATGCTAGAAAGTAGCAGAAGTAAATCTAATAATGAAGCTATGCTATTCAATAGATATGCAATTGTATTTTGAATGTAAACAATTATGTAAATATGAAGGCTTGGACTCAATTAGAAATCATAAACCTCCATGATTGTATGCTTGAATTCCACCTTGAAGAGAGAATTAATGAATGCTTGAGGATGCACAAAGGATCTTGAAGGAATATCACATCACCATGATGGATAGATCTAGGGTTTTAATGATGAATCTTGAATTCTTGAACCAAATCTCTTCAAAGGATTGAAAGCTTGAATCCTTGATCTTCAATGGAGAACTTGAATGCTTGAGAGGAAGACTTGAACAATTTGAAAGCTTGAAAACATGTAGAAAAATGGATGCATGAACTTTTTTCTTGATGATAGTTGTTCTTCACCTAGAGCTTGATATTATCCTTCTTATCACTTAGTTGATGGTTAGAGAAAATGAGAGGATAAAACTTCCTTTTATATGAAACTAGGGCACAATATTCTAGAGAGGCCTACATAGGGGAATCAAATTCCAATTAGACATATACCGCTAGAAGATGACCTATATTAAATATAATTTAAGATTTGTTGCTTCGGAACCCAAAACATCCAACCTAGAAGCAGGAAATGAATTTTTTATGACCTCCATCAGCTGACAGACTTCTAGATTTGAAAGGGGGGACCTAGGTCAAGGTTGAGGTTGACCTTGACCTAGGTCAAGGTCAAGGTCAACCTTGACCTAGGGAGTCAGGTCCCCTAGAAAACATGCCAGATGGGATGGATGGTGCCCGGAGAGGCCCAATCAGGGTCCTAAATAGACACAGAAGTAGGAGAGGATGCAGAAATGAGGGGAAAATGTGATGGTGGTCAAAAAAACCCCTTAAGGAGGGATAAAAATTCTTAACATGGAAGTGCTTCCATTTTAAGATGATACATTAAGCCCCCACTTTAGCGGGAGTATGGAAATAAAACATACTCACGGTAAAGTTAGAAGAAATATTGGTGGATCACAATGAGGTAGAGCATCACTTAGACAAGGACATGAGGCCCCAAAAAAAGGATTATAACTCAACATACATGCATAAAGATATGAGAGTAAAAGAGCAATTAATCATAGAAAACATACATGACTACATAAGAAAGACAAGAGCAACACTATAAATAACATAGCTTCATGATCTAATCCTACTAGCATGAAAGAGAAAGAGGGAAAAGAGATAGTGATTACCTCACCTAGTAAGATGCCCACCTTACCATGAATCACCAATGTGGGAGAGCCCAACAGGCTCACCCATAAACCATGCTTTGTAATTGTAATGCGTCTTCTGACAGCTTTTGAAATATCCATAGATCCACATTCTTGTATCACTATGGAATATAAAATGTGTGTCTTTCAGGATTTAGCAACTTATGTGTGTTACCTTCCAAGGATTTAGCATATTGTAAAATGTGTATCTCTTCAGGATTTAGCAACTTATGTGCATTACCTTCCGAGTATTTAGCCAAAAATAAAAATGCATGTCTCTTCAGGATTTAGCAACTTATGTGTGTTACCTTCTAAGGATTTAGCAAAAATAAAATAAAAATGTGTCTCTTTAGGATTTAGAAACTTATGTGTGTTACCTTCTGAGGATTTAGCATGTTCCAAAATGTAAACTATAGTATAAGGGAGACCCTATATATGACCCTCTCCTTATCATGACTACCAACTAGGCAGGATAAGGAAGAGAAAGAGAATACCTAC
The DNA here is from genome assembly GCA_018584345.1 of Thuja plicata. Lineage (NCBI taxonomy): Eukaryota > Viridiplantae > Streptophyta > Pinopsida > Cupressales > Cupressaceae > Thuja > Thuja plicata. Next base: position 486,968 of record MU225536.1, read on the forward strand.
TTCACAAGGTAAGGAGATATCCAGCTTAACAACAATATACATTATATCCTTAGGAAAGAGTATTGACCCTTACCTCTAAGAGCATAGATAATTGTGAAATGGATATGTCACATATGGAAAAAGGACCCTCCAAGAGGAAGAGATCTCATCATAAAGACCCCCACTGTAGAGGAGTGCTTAGGATAAAATGTCATCTTCTAAAGAAAAGAGGGACCAAAGATTTGATCATCAAATCCCCTACGATCAAGAGGAAGAGGAATCTCAGAATGAAGGAATCAAACTCTAACCCAAAGCAAAGGCAGGAGTTTATAAAGAACATAAGTTGCAAAATAAAGAAGAGGTGATGATCTAGGAAAATCACCTCTCATATAAGAGGGTATACATAGCCAAAAGCATAAATCTTTATAAGGAAATAATGTTGTATGATAAAAAAATGCCACTAAGCTAAGAAAAGTAGATCCTTAGATAGAGGAAGAAGGAAAATACCTTGCCCACCAGGGATGAAAGCAAGGGATATACCAAATTATATCAAGAGATGTTATAGCAAAGAGATATCTTTACAAAACAAATGTCCTAGAAAATATATCATGAGTGATTATGATCGAAGGAAGTAAGTGCCATAATAGAAAATTATAAGGATAGAATATAGAAAGAATAACCAATTAAACTCAAATCAAAATGCATGCTAAGAGAAAAATGGATCCTAGAAGATTAGAAGGAAATACCTCTTTCCCCCCAATTAAGAGACAAGAGGAGAAATATGATCTAATTTATAGAAGAACGAGGGGAATGCCCTATATCAAAATTCTGAAAAATTTGTAAGACCTCCCGAGAATGAGATATAGTTCCTAAAGAAGCTCTTTCTCTAACATATAATTTTAAATGCACACAATCAGAAAGTAAATGTGTATTACTATAATGAAAGGACATTATATTTAGAGAGAGCATTTTTCAGAATAGATTTAAATATTTCTTTCTTAGAATTCATTAAATGGACATACACTTTATTAGCCACATCTTGAGGAGTTTCAGGGTGATCTAAGGAAGGTGTAGGAAGAAGAACATGAAGAGGAGGATGATGGTTAAGATCAGCTAGCTTGACTTGAGAAGGTAGGAAACCTATACCATGCATATTTTGTTTAGGAGATGAATGAATCAAGTTTTTAATGACTTGTTCATTGATACCAAGCCCTAAACCCTTATAGCCTTGTTTATCCATCATAGTATATCTGGTAGTATACATATCTTGCAAAGCTTATATAGGAGGTGATTGATTATGGTGTTCATGAGAAAATGTTGTGTATGGTGGAATGATAGGTTGAGAATAGGTTTCCTAATTTTTCCCTTTAACATCATCATGAATCGGATAGGAAGGGGAAGGTAAATGAAAGAATTCTTGAACATATGCATCATGAACCCTAGCTTGATCCCCATCATAAGTATGAGAGGAACTAGGGATAGAATATGGAAAAATAGAAATAGGAATATATAGAATTGGATTAGGATTGCTAGGATGAGGATTAGGAAGATTAGTAAATGGGGTATTATCTACCCAATTATTCACAAAATCCAAAAGAGCAATAAGTCCACTACACAAATATTTGATGAAAGTTTTGAAAGTAGGAAGACTAGTATTAGTTAATCTATAAATGGCATAAGCAAGTGAAAAATTTAGATTAATAAACATGATTAAATGGATGATACTTTCATAAACATCATAAGTACTATAAAGAGATGCTAAAAGAAGCATAATGAGAAAATTAACCATACCCCAAAGCAACTTAAAGATATTCATAGTGAATGAAATGCAAGAAGTGTTTTTATATTTTTATGAGTATGTAGATTTTTTTGTATTTTAAAATGAAAGAGAAAAAAAGAAAACTAATTTAGTATGCATTCAAGATCTAGTATAAAAGATGTAAATCTAACACCAAAAAGAAAGAGTTGTCTATCGCGGGTTCACCAAAATGTAACATAAGAAATATTACATTTAAATTTATGTTATGGATATGGAATAGATGTATTTGAAATGTAGGGGGTAAATAAGATGCTCTCCTTTTATCCTTAGATACACAAATCAAGGATCCAAAATGATTAACCCCAAAGGAAGGATCAATACATAAATGAATCAATCATTTGGAAATAAGAGTAAAGAGGAAGACCTTAAATTCCCGGTTTATAGAAGAGAGTGTGTGATAGGTTTAGATAGATTAAGAACATTAATAAAATTGAATAGGAGAAAAGTACTAACCTTGAAATGTTGCAGATCTGAAGAATGTTGTTTTCGGGGGTCTACACTCAGTTTCTGGAAAATCTGAGACCAGATCTGGGATAGAAACACAGAGATGAACAAAAGCCATAAATAGTTTTCTATTCTCACATAGTTTTGATTTGTACCCTCAAGTCAATGTCACCATTGACCCAGAATTTCTGATTCTGACCTAGGGTAGAATCAACCTAAAAAGTCTTCGATAGGAAATCTGTTTTTGGATCTCGAAAGTTTGCTGAAGAGGGTATCTGAATGTACACTCTAATTTTCTGTTCCAAACTTGTACTTACAAGAAAAATGGATTTTTTTTTGGGTGGGAGAGGTTTTCCTTAGTCAAACCCCAATTTAGGAATTAACTGTGAAATCAATAATTGAAATAAAGAATGCTAGCAAGTAGTAGAAGTAAATCTAATAATGAAGATATGATATTCAATAGATATGCAATTATATTTTGAATGTAAACAAGTATGTAAATATGAAAGCTTGGACTCGATTAGAAACCATAAACCTCCATGATTGTATGCTTGGAATCCACCTTGAAGAGAGAATTAATGAATTATTGAGGATGCACAAAGGTTCTTGAAGGAAGATCACATCACCATGATGGATAGATCTAGGGTTTGAGTGATGAATATTGAATGCTTGAACCAAATCCCTTCAAAGGCTTGAAATCTTGAATCCTTGATTTTCAATGGAGAACTTGAATGCTTGAGAGGAAGACTTGAAGAATTTGAAAGCTTAAAAACATGTAGAACAATGGATGCATAAAAAATTTTCTTGATGATAGTTCTTCTTCACCTGGAGCTTGAGATTATCCTTCTTATCACTTAGTTGATGGTTAGAAAAAAAGAGAGGAGAAAAATTCCTTTTATATGAAACTAGGGCACAATCTTCTAGAGAGGCCTACATAGAAGAATTAAATTCCAATTAGACTTATACCCCTAGAAGAGGACCTATATTAAATATAATTTAAGATTTGTCACTTTAGAACCCAAAACAGCCGACTCAGAAGAGGGAAATGAATTTTTGATGACCTTCGGTAGCTGACAGAATTCTAGGTTTGAAAGGGGGACCCAAGTCAAGGTCAAGGTTGACCTTTAACCAGGAAGTCAGGACCCCTGGAAAAAATTCCTAATGGGATGGATGGTGCCCAGAGAGGCCCAATCAAGGTCTTAAATAGACACAAAAGTAGGAGGGGATGTAGAAATGATGGGACAATATGATGGTGGTCAAAAACACCCCCTAAGGAGGGCTACACATTCTTAACATGGACATGATTCCATTTTAAGATGATACAATATCATTTTTGGGAGAAATGAATTGTTATGCAAATCCTTTGCTAGTGAAATGAGAAAGGAATTTGAAATGTCTATGTTTGGGGAGATCAAATTCTTTCTTGGTCTACAAATTCTTCAACAAGATGCAGGAATATTCATCACTCAGTCCAAATACATCAAGGAAGTGTTGAAGATATTCAAGATGGAAGATTCCAAAATAGTTGGAACACCTATGGCTACCAGATGTAAGCTGACAAAAGAAGACAAATCCAATGAGGTAAATCAAACCTTATATAGATCAATGATTGGCAAACTCATGTATGTTGTTCATACCAGACCAAATATAGCACATGCAGTGGGGATAGTTGCAAAATTTTCTGCTAATCCCAAAGAATCACATATGACTGCTATCAAGAGAATTCTGAGATATCTAAAGAACACCGAGGACTATGGCTTATGGTACAAAAGAGAAGGAAAATTTGAGCTACAAGTCTATATAGATGTTGATTGGGCTGGAAACATTGATGACTGAAAGAGAACAACTAGAGGAGAATTCTTCATGGGTGAAAAACTTTTCACATGGATAAGCAAGAAACAAGGATGCATCTCTCAGTCTACTGCAGAAGAAAAGTATGTGGTTGCTGCTGCAAATTGCTCAAACATTGCATGGATCAAATAGTTACTAGAAGGTATGAATAAGAAGATTATAGAACTAGTAATTATCTACTATGACAATACCAGTGCAATAAACATTTCTAAGAATCCATTCATGTATGCTAAGACTAAGCATATTTCTATCAAGTATCACTATCTGAGAGAACAAGTGCAAGAAAAGGAGGTGACGCTAGAATATGTTCAACCAAAGGAACAGTTAGCTGATATATTCACCAAGACATTACCGAAGCATACTTTTGAGTACCCGAGACAGAGACTAGGGGTCCAACCCTTGTTTATCGGTCAATAAGATGACTAGGAAGTTGCATCAGCCTATACCAAATTTGAAGATCAGTCATGTTGATGCAAACACAAGTAATGGATAGCAACAAATACATCTGTACATAGCAAGGTACAAATCTACACCAAACACTAGAAACATTGTATTTTTGATGGATAGGGAAATTCAAGGAATATATTATGTAAAGGATGGAAGATGATAAAAACAAGAAGTGTTTTTGTTTGGCATTGTTGTCAAAGGGAGAGAATTATCTCATTATCATCAGAGAGAGATTTACATTATCATAAAGGGAGAGATATGATAAAAGGAGAGATATGATAAAGGGAGATATTATCTCATTGATCATAAAATATTATATCATTATCCATGAAGTGAAGTTATTGAGAATCATAAGGAAGAGTTAATCAATATTCTAAGGGAGAGAAATTGATTACATATGAAATATCGATCTAAAGGAGACAAGTAACAAAGAGAGAGAGTTCATACAAAGAGAAATATAGTTGTCAAAGGAAAAAGAGATTATCAAGAAGAGGAATAGTCAAGGCAAAGCACATATCAAAATGGAGACAGAAGATGTTACATCTATCTAGTGAAGGGATTGAAGATTGAAGACAACCACTCTGCATGAAACAAATCTAAGCTATTTGAGCTTACCGAGAGCCAGACATTTGTAATAGTTACATTAGGAAAGCTTGATGAAACTGTATCTTTCATATTGTATTAGTGATAGTATAGTATGATAATGTAGTATGTTGCCATCAATGCCAAAGGAAGAGATTGATGACATGTAACTGATTGAATGTTTGAATATGTTAAGTTGTTCACCGAAATGCAGAAGGATAATGCAAGACATTAAATTAGTTAATGGATTGTATTTTCATTGATGTCAACTTGATATAATCTAATCAGTTATAATCAAAGTGTCAAAGACTTCACAAATCAAAGAGATAAAGATTATGCTTTCAGTAATGCATAAAAGATAAGTATTCACTATGTGACTTCAAACACCAACAGTTAGTGGAACCCAATGGACAGAGATCACCGAAAGTCAAGTCATAGTGATGCCCAAGAAAGAACACTGATGAGCATTACTGATGAGAAGAATCACTAGCATAACCAACGGCCAAAAACATAGTGTAAATCGACAGAGAAGCCCGAGGAGAACTGGAGTGTTGACCGAAGCTATAAAAATTTTAAACACCAAAATTAACTTAAGCTCAGAAATGACAAAATATCTAGCTAGCAGAGCTAAATATAGACTTAAGTGGTAGTTATCATTGTTTTCATCGACAAGATAAGCCAGAGGTAAGTAAATGATTTAAATTTGTTTTGTCCAGTTGGCAAGAAGATCTTTGTGAGATAAAATAGGAGTTGTTCTTTAAATCTAATTGGCTAAGATTGTGGATCATGCCAAGATCAAGAAAATGAAGAACCTAACAATGGTGATATCATGTCTATAAAGAGACAACTCAATTCATTATGAATTGTGTGGGTGAATGAATGAAAACAAGATGCTAAAAAGAGAAACTTCATACAGTCCTGATTAATCAAGTTGAGGAAAGAGCTAAAGTTTTCTGTGAACACCGACCAAGAGAGAACAACATCATCGAACAGAATCAAAGTGGAGAAAAGGTATAAAAAGGGATATATTGATTAGATTAGTTTTATGATATTACAATATATCTGAAAATATTCAAGTATAAGTTGTATATGTGAATAGATCATATTGTTTCAATTTAACCATTGATTTAGAAAGTATATTAACCGAGCAGGATTTAAAGATCCTCTCTATGTTGAGATACATCCCAAGGAGTATCAAAAAGTTTTATCATGAACATAGCATGAGATGCCAGGTACCTATTGATAGGCCAAGTGAGTGTTTGATCAAGGAAGGTAGCATAGAGATGCCTAATATCAAGTGACAGACTATACTTTTAAATCCTCTAACAAGGTCACACCTAATAGTGTGTTTGTAACCTTTAACAGGATTAGATCTTCATCGAGCTCACTTCAGAAGAGTGGAAATTTTGGGTTACCGGTCCCAAGTGTTTTTTTTCCCTTAACAGGGTTTCCACATTAAAAATCCATGTGTCGATGTGTTTATGAATTATTACTTTAGTGTTTTGCATTACACATAACTTAACTAGATTGATCAGTATACTCTAGATAATTTACTGTCTTTCGATAAATTAACAAACTGTTATTCAGTAAACATACAGTAAGAGGTTTAACAAAGCATTCCGAGCAATAGTAATTTGATAATAGTATTTGAAGGCATTCATCTTATAGGACTGAAGATAACTAGAGGCTTAATATTGTGGTACTAAGTTTTTGGGTTGATTATTGAAATATTTTTTAGGCCACTGATTGACCCGCCCTCTCAGTTATTACTAACAAATGATTCACAATCCGAAAAAGTGTATAAAGAAAATACACAATCCAGTGAACTATCTGATAGCAACTATCTTTGCTTGGTCAGTTCCAATGAAGTACTCTTCTCATAAACTCTACTCTACATCCAACAACCAAACAAGCCTCATAGCTTTCACTTCTTCTTCTTTTCAATCTCTATCACCTCTTTTCAAAAGAAAAGATCACTCATATATACCCTCTTACAATAATTCATTAGGTCAGCCAGTTAAGGCTTTCCAATATACAAGTAATTAATTAGGTCATCCAATTAAGGCTTTCCAATATACAAATAATTGTTTAACCCCTTGCTAAGATACACACGGTACCTATAATAAGAAAACATCATTTAAAATTCATCAATTATGCTTCCAGATCCGCAATCCACACTCACATTTCATTTTACACGCTACATGTCTGAAGTTGGCCACCAAATAGTTCTTCTTTAGAATACACACCACAACTGACGTCACCAGTCATTAAACACCAATAGAACTCAACCTATTATCCCAACATATGTCGGTTGTCCATTGGTAAGCATGCATCATCTGAAACATCTTTGACAAAAAGATATATTAGAAACACATAGACCTGCTCTGTCCAGAATCACAATTACAGTCCAGAAACTAGTCTTCACCAAATCAACTGTAACATCCACAATATTCAACATAAATCCAAGCGACCTTAGGAATAAGGTCAACATACATGCTTCTTCATAAATCCAACTTTAATCATTCTGAAACATTTGTACAGTGGTCGTACATTTCTTCCAGTCAAGTAACCAGTATGTCCTCTCTACAAAAATATAGGTTGACACTAGTGACAAAACATGAATATCAACAACATGATCAATAATAAAAATTGATATCATCCAACAATCTCCCCCTTTGGCATTGATGGAAACATATGAGAAAATCCATATGCATCAACCCAAAAGTACTCTCTCAATACAATCTTCTCAATATCCTCAACACAAATCTCTCAAAATAGTAGGGATTTTCACACAAATTCCTTCCCCCTTTGGAAGCAATGGAAAAGGGTGCCATAACTCATCTATAGTCTTCTATAAGGTGTATCTTTTTCAAATATTCATGTCCGTCAACCCGGTGCAAGATCACCCAAATGTACTTCATATTTTTCTCCTGCGATCACTCCCCCTGAGGAGTAGATCCATACATCAAGTCTAGAGAATGATATAGCTCTGACAGCCACTGGACTGATGCACATCTGCATCATTTAATTACCACTGGGAGGGGTCACCACCCCAAGCATTATTTTGAGATATTCAAAAGCATCTTTTGGCAAAGGTTTAGTAAATATATTTTCTATATGTTCCTTTGTGCTGATATACTCCAGTTTAATCTCTTTATCTGCTGCCTTCTCCCTCAAGAAATGATACAATAGAAATATGTTTAGTCTTTGAATGCATTATAGGATTCTTTGACATATTCACTGTGCTATTGTTATCACAATCGATAACCACTGGCTCTTTAAAAAATATTCCAATGTCCTTCAACATTTGTTTCATCCAAACAACTTGTGTACATTTTATTGCAGTAGCAACATACTCTGACTCAGCAGTAGATTGAGCAATATAGTTCTGCTTCTTTCTCAACCAAGAAACCAATCTTTTTCCAAGGAAAAATGCACCACCACTTGTACTCTTCGTATCATCCACATTACCTGCCCAATGAGCATCAATATAAGCCAGCAAAGTAAAATCTTCTAATTTTTCATACCACAATCCATATTCTACTTTCCCTTTCAAATATCTAAAAGAAAAATTTACAGCAGAAAAATGTGTCTCTTTAGGATCTGCCTGATATCTAGCCACAATTCCAACTGCATTGGTAATATATGGTCTAGTGTGAGTTAGATATTGTAGACCTCCAATCATTGATCTGTACTTAGTCTGTACAACACTTTGAGTCTCATCATTATTAGTCAGTTTGTGTCCAGTCACCATAGGTGTCCCAACAGGTTTACAATCTTCTATTCCAAACATTTTCAACATTTCCTTAAGATACTTGGTCTGAGATATAAAAATGTCATTCTTACTCTGATTAATTTGCAAACCAAGAAAAAATTTCATTTCACCAATCATTGACATCTCAAATTCATTTTCCATTTCTTTAGCAAACTTCTTACTCATCTTATCATTGCCTCCAAAAATGATATCATCAAAAAAAACCTCTATAATCAAGATTCCATCTTCATCAGTTCTCAAATATAAATTATTGTCTGCATTACCTTTTCTAAAACCAAGACGAAGTAGATATTTGTCTAGTCTTGCATACCATTCTCTTGGTGCCTGTTTCAGTCCATACAGTGTCTTCTTCAATCTGCAAACCATGTTTTCATCATCTGTCAAAGGAAAAGCATCAGGTTGCTCAATGTAAACTTCTTCCTCTAGATCACCATTCAAGAATGTTGACTTCACATCCATCTGATAAACCTTAAAGTCTTTATGTGCAACATAAGAAATAAATGATCTCACAACTTCGAATCTAGCAACAAGAGAAAATGTTTCTTTATAGTCTATGCCTTATTATTGTGAATAGCCTTTACATACCAGTCTTGCCTTGTTTCTTACCACTGTTCCTTCCTCATCCATCTTATTTCTGAAAACCCATTTAGTACCAAACACATTCTTGTTCTTAGGTCTTGGAACCAATTCCCAAGTAATGTTTTTCTTTATCTGTTCAAGTTCTTCTTCCATATCTTTAGTCCAAGATTCATATCTACATTCTTCATTTGTAGTCCTTGGTTCAACTTGAGAAATCAAACAAATCTCATCTCTAGCTCTAGATCTACTCATCGTACCTTTATTTGCATCTCCATTAATTTGATCTTCAGGATGGTTCTTCTTAACATATCTTGGTGTCTTCAATGTCTCAGTAGCTTCAGTCTGTTCATCTTCAATCTCATCATAAATCATCAAAGATTCTTTGGGTTCAACAGTAACCTCTTTTGTTTCTGTAATCTAACCATAATCATACATCCTTTCTTGAATCTGAAACTTTTCATCTATCCTCACATTGGCACTTTCAATCAATTTTCTCAATATCATATTGAAACATTTATAAGCTTTACTCTTAGTGGAATAACCAAGAAAGATTCCTTCATCACTTCTAGCATCAAACTTGCCTATCTCATCATCTCTCTTGATATAACATTTACTACCAAATATTCTAAAATATTTTACAGTAGGTGTATGATCAAACCATAATTCATAAGGAGTCTTACTTGTACCTTCTCTGATTTGAATCTTGTTCAGTGTGTACACAACAGTGCCAACTGCTTCTCTCTAGTGAACATGTGACACATTTCCTTCCAACAACATGGTCCTTGCAGCATCTAATATAGTTATGTTTCTTCACTCTGTTGTCCCATTTTGTTGTGGAGTTCTAGGGGTTGATGTATGTCTGTATATTCTATGCTCTTCATAGTATGAATTAAATAGCTCTGATGTAAACTCTCCTCCTTTGTCTGATCTCAAACACTTTATCTTCAAACCAGATTCATTCTCAACTTTTGATTTAAATAACTTGAATTTTTCAAATGCTTCAGATTTTTCTCTCAAGTATGTAACCCACATCAATCTGGAAAAGTCATCAACAAATAGTATAAAGTACCTTTCACCATAGTATGATCTTGTTCTTGTAGGACCACACAGATCTGTATGCACCATATCCAACTTCCCTTTTGTTGGATAAGATTTTCTTTTGAAAGTGCTTCTAGTTTGATTCCCCATAACACACTCTCTACACATAGTGTTAGATGGCTTAACAATTTTAGGTAGATCTCTTACTGCTTTTTTCATACTGGCCTTCACAATATTATCAAAATTAACATGAAAAAATCTTTTGTGCCATAACCAAATGTCATCAACCTTCGCAATAAAATAAGAAGCTTCAGATGTTTTTAATTCAAATACAATACCTCTGGATTTAGTACCAGATGTGATCAAGTCTCCTGATTTACTTCTGATAGAGCATTTCCCATCAATGAATTTTAATTGATAACCCTTGTCTACTAACTGTCCAAAACTTAACAGATTATGCTTAAGTCTATCAACAAGTAATACATTGTCAGTGTTAGTCTTTCCATCTAAAGAAATAGATCCAAATCCAATAATAAGATTAGGATTATTATCACCAAATCTGACGACACCACCATAATGGCTTTTCAAGCTCACAAATTTTTTTTTATCTCCATTCATATGATGTGAACAACCACTGTCTATAACCCATTCAGATTTCTTTTCAACTCGGGATACTAAGGCTTTTTCTTCACGTATAGGTTCATCATCCTTAATAGCAATAAATCCAATTTCATCATAGTCACCATCATCATCATCAGATATACCCTCACTAGCATAATAACATTCCTTGTCTTTTGATATACCCTTACCTCGCTCTTCTCTTCTAGTAATCAGTGCCATAAATTCATCTAGCTTTATTTCTTCTTATATCTATTCCCATTCATCAGCATAGGCTCCAATTTCCTCCCTTACCTCACTATTGTTGGTGCTTTCATTTCCAGATAAGGTCTTTTTGTTCTTGTGCACGGTTGCCTTGAATGCTGACTCAACTTTAGGTAAAGTGTCTCCCAATTCTGCGGCCTCAAATGTAGTTATCTTTCCAATCAACATCTCTCTGGTGAAGTTCGGTGTCAAAGGTATAATCTCCTTTATATCTTGTACTTTGGTTCTATATCCAGGTGTCAAAGATCTGATTATCTTTGCAATCACTTCTACCTCATTGTAAGTACCTCCAGAGTTTCTAATGACAGTAACTACTTATGTAATTCTCTATCCACATGCCCTAATGTTCTCATCTTCTCTCATCTTCAGTGATTCCATCTTTGTCTTCCAGTTTTGTATCTTTTCCTGCTTTGTATAATTATCTCCAATGTATAATGCTTCCAATCTTGTCCAAATCTCATGTGCAAAATCCAAGTCATATATTTTATTGAATTCTCCTTCTAAAAGTGCGCTGATCAAAGATTCCCTTGCAACCATATTACATGAAAATAACTTATTTTCATCTTCAGTAGCCTTCTCTAACTCATCCTTAGTCACTATCTTCTCTTTCTTCTATATGATTATCAAGTAATCAATTCCCAGACATAGAAAATGTGTTCTCATCTTGTTCTTCCAACTATCAAATTTTTCAGGATCAAACTTCAGACTATCCTTCCTGTAGTAAGTCATCTTCAGGATCACTTCAAGTTGTTAAACTTTCTCTCTAAGGACCACAAGCTCTGATACCAATTGTTAGGAATAACAGTCCACAAGACAACTGAGAGGGGAGGTGGATAAGTTTTGATATGGATTATTAAACTTTAAACTTTATAAACCAAATCTGTAAATGTAAATGATAACACAATAAATGTCAAATCCATAACACAATATTTTTTGTCAAGGAAAACCTTGTTAAAGGTAAAACCCCAGTGGGAATTAACACCCACAAATAATGTAATGAGAGTATAGTATCCTTATTAAAAGATTTAGCCCTATTAGGAGCTTGTTACAATATTACAGTACACAGTCCCTGTTAGGAGACAGATACTGTTAAGAGTCAAAAGAAAATAGTAGGCTCACTGCCAAGGCACACTGCCCAAAGAAGGTTAAAATGACCCTCAAGGATTCACAATCCAAACAAGGGTATAAATAAAATACACAATCCTATGAATTGTCTGATAGCAACTGTCTTTGCTTGGTCAGTTTCAATGAAGTACTCTTCTCATAAACTCTACTCTACATCCAGTAGCCAAACAAGCCTCGCAACTTTCACTTCTTCTTTTCAATCTTTGTCACCTCTTTTCAAAAGAAAAGATCACTCATATATGCCCTCTTACAATAATTCATTAGGTCGGCCAGTTAAGGCTTTCCAATACACAAGTAATTAATTAGGTCGGTCAATTAAGGCTTTCCAATATACGATTAATTGTTTAACCCCTTGCTAAGATACACACAATACCTATAACAAGCAAAGATCATTTACAATCCATCAATTATGCTTCCAGATCTGCAATCCACGCTCACATTTCATTTTACACACTACATGTCTGAAGTCAGCCACCAAATAGGTCTTCTTCGGAATACACGCCACAGCTGATGTCACCAATCATTAAACACAAATAAAACTCAACCCATTATCCCAACATATGTTGGTTATCCACCAGTAATCTTGCATCATCTGAAACATGTTCGACATATAGATATACTAGAAACACAAAGTCCTACTCTGTCCAGAATCACAGTTACAATCCAAAAACTAGTCTTCACCAAATCAACTGTAACATCCATAATATGCAACATAAAGCCAAGTGACCTTAGGAATAAGGTCAACACACATCCTTCTGCATAAATCCAACTTCGATCATTCTGAAACATCCATACAGTGTCCGTACATTTCTTCTAGTCAAGTAACCAGTCTGTCCTCTCCACGGAAATATATGTTGACATCAGTAACAAAACATGAATATCAACAACATGATCAGTAAAAAAAATTGATATCATCCAACAAGGAGACCTCTAGAAACATATTGTAGACTTTTGATAATGTAGATTTAAGTTCAATCTGAAACCCCAAGAAAAAGAGGAAATGCCCAACCTACTTGTAGGAGCACTTTTGTCTTAAAAATTAATTTATTTGACAAACACAACAAATGAATAGTCAAAAGAGGTCACCCAACTATTGTAAATCCAAAGGAGCAATATGAAAGATAATATCTCTATCAACCACTAAGTTATGAGCATACGTCTAATTTTCTATTATTAGAAAAAAATAAACTTTACCAATCTGGAACAACAATTCAAAAGGACACCTCATACCATTACCACAATACCCACATCTACAAATAACATCATCTTCCACAAACTCAAAATCACATACAAACTAAAATCATTATTAATATTGAACCACAAGCACCAACCAGCTAGGGTAGGTCTCTCACCACTAAAACAAGCAAGATATGAATAGGGTTTTAGTCCTCAACCAAGAAAAATGAACTTCTTTAGCTCATTCTAGCAATATAACAATATATTCCCAATATCCAACATACTAGATTAGAGCCCCAATCTCCATTTTATAATTTTTGAGAGCTATTTTAGATTAAAGTGTTTTTCTCTTTGCTACATTTTTGAAAAACACTTTTTACTTTTTTCTAGAAAAGCATTTTTTACATTTTCAAAAGAAGCTCCCTATTTTGTCGAAGAGTTCTTTTTTGTTTTTTGTTGTTTTATGGAAAAGCACATCTTTGGTTTTCCACTATTTTTTTGGAAAAGTGATTATTAAGACATAATGAAAGAAATAAAATATATCTCCTTAAAACAATATAACTCATCAAGTTCAACTAAAACTCATTCTACTGATCTGAAGAAGAAATTGAGACCATGACCAAGTGATAGAAATAGTACTCACTAAAAATAGGTGTAACTATTTAAAGCTTGAAATTGAAGATATTGCACGTTGATAGGAGGAGCTCAATGCTAAGACTATCTACCAATAATAATGGTTACTATAAATAGTAAGTTAGAGAAACTCATAACTGACGAATTAGTGGTTAAATTGACACTTAGTAAAAAATAGTAACTTTCTAAAATAGTAAGCCATAGACAACTTGTCTAAAATCACTCCAAAAAATGTCGATCAGCTCCATTAATCTGTCTAAACATAGTGACGATATTGAAAAAACACCTTTGATCTTGTTGATACCAATCCAAAAGCCAACACTGACTACACAACAGGGGAACCTAAAAAGGGTGGCATTGCATCAAGCTTTTGGTCCCACTGAGAGGGGTGGGGGAATAAATCAAACCAAATCAAACTTAAACACTTAAAACTCAACTCACTGATTCACTCAATAGAAATGAATACAGTAATAACTGATTCACCAAATAACTTAATAAGTTAAAAAACCATAAATCTCATAATATGAAAATCAATCATTCAAACTTAGTTAACACAAATTTAACTCAGTTGATACCAGATTTAACGAGGAAACCCAATATGGGAAAAACCTCTGTGGCAATTGTGACCCACAATAAAAATGTACCTTTATGAAGTACGCTCGATTAAGAACTTATCATGTTAAAGATTACAAACACATTTGTTAAATGTGACCCTGTTAAGGCATTTGCCTCAGATCGGTTAAGATCTTCACCCAGTTAGGAGTGACTTTGCTAGAGGACTTTACACACTCTTTTGGAATGTCACCTACGTCTAGGATTTACAGATAGGATTGTTAAATCCACTCGGTTAAGAGATTTTATATGTTACAAATGCTAATAAGAAACATTAAAACTTTGATCTATAAATATAGCAACTACCTTTTTCTTGGTTTAGATCTTTTATGCTCACATGAATACTGGCATCACATACTCCATTTGTCTTTGTCTTCTCTTTCTTCTTCTCTGTTTTACTGGGTAACTTTGTTCTTCAGCTTCTTTTACTTCAATTCACCAGCATCATAATCTTTGTTAACTTCTCATCAATTATATAGACAAAAATTTTCCTCTTAATCTCCTTGCTTAGGTTTTCCACCATTCGGGCTCACTCGTTTGATCATCTTCTTCATAAATCTTAACTTTGTAAACCATTTAACTTTTACCTTGTAACTTGAGCTTTTCTTGGAACTTTCATAATCAGGTTTAATAGCTTGATCTTCTCCTTAGATCTTCTTATTGAATTTTCTTGCTCGTAGATCTTCTAACAAACTTCCTTTAATTCTTATCTCTATCTAGATAATCATAGCTTCGTATCAAATTCGATCTTATCATCATTTATAATCAATATCTTGTACGCGTTAAATTGCTTTGCAACTCGATAAATAACTTCATTCACTACTCGGTGCTCGGTGCTCGGTGCTCAGTAACTAAAACGTATTAGCACAACTCTATACCGAATGACTCAATCTAGCTAAGTAGAGTTACTTTTTTTAGTCATAACTTATCTCTTTGCAAAATCTGACTTAATCAATCAAGTGTACCGACTAGATAACATCAAATATATAGTAGAAAACAACTATATCAACATTACTTCATCATTGTATGATCTTTATTTGTCACCCATTTAACTTCTCCTTCATATGATATGGTAACTCAATAAAAATCATTAAATCAATTAATTGACATCAATGACAAAATAATAACTGATCTAACAATTTCTGCAAACATGTATACTTATTATCACTCGGTCTTCATCATCTCCACCAGTTGATCAACAATCTCCCTCTTTGGCATTGATGGCAACACTATAGTAATACTATAGCAATTGATGATGGCAACTCTCAATATTGTCAATCTCTTTCATTACTCCCTCTTAGTTGATAGTTTTGTTTCTGATCTTCAAACTGTTCACTGTTCTCCCTCTTGGATAAATCTTCTGAGACTGTAGCATACATTTGATTCTCCTTCATGAGTAAATATTAAAAATTCATTCTCTCTCTTTTATCAATATCTCCGTTATGGATAAATTTCATCAATTCATTCTCTCCCTCTTTGACAAAAATGCCAAAAAGTCATACTCCTAAAAACTTGTTTCAGCAGTGGATTATACCTTACATACAAAACCTCTACACAACTTCATGAATCATCTAAAGTGTGTCATAATAACATCAATTCAAAAATAAATATTCTAATAAAGTATATAATTGATGTAGCATGCCTCATGCTTCTTAGTGAATATTGGATAGGGGAAGAACCCCTAATTTACCTTTGCGATACTCAAAAGCATCCTTCGGTAGTGGCTTTGTAAAGACACCAGCCAGTTGTTCCTTTGAATTCACATATTCTAATACCACATTCTTATGTTGAACTTGTTCTCTCAAGTAGTGATATTTGATAGAAATGTGTTTGGTATTTGAATGCGTAATTGGGTTCTTTGATATATTGATAGCACTTGTGATATCACAAAAAATAGTTATAGGATCTGAGATAATCTCTTGCATACCTTCAAGTAGCTGTTTGATCCAAAAATTGTTCACACAATTCATGGTAGAAACAACATATTCTGCCTCAGCAGTAGACTGTGAAATGCAACTCTGCTTCTTGCTTAGTCATGTGACCAATATTTCACCTAGAAAGAATGCGCCTCCACTAGTACTTTTCCTGTCATCAATGTTTACAGCCCAATCTGCATTAGTATAGACTTGCATATCAAAAGTACCTCCTTTCTTGTACAATAATCCAAAATCTTCAGTTCCTTTCAGATATCTAAAAATTCTCTTGACTGCAAACATATGTGTTTCCTTCAGATTAGAAGTTGCAACAATCCCAACAATGTGTGCTATATCAAGTTTGTTGTGAACAACATACTATAGTTTACCAATCATGGATCGGTAAAGAGTATTATCCACCTCTTGTGTCTCATCTTATTTAGATAATTTACATCATGTGACCATCGGTGTTCCAACAAGATTGAAATCTTCCATAGAAAAAGTTTTGAGGATCTCTTTGATATACTTATCTTGTGTAATGTAGATCTCTTCTACAACTTGATGTATCTATATTCCTAGAAAGAATTTAATCTCTCCAATTATAGACATATCAAACTCTTTTCTCATTTCATCAACAAATGCCTTACATAAGGTGTTATTGCCTCCAAAAATAATATCATCAACCAAAAGTTCAGCAATCAAAACCTTGTTGTCACTATCACACTTCAAGTAAACATTATTGTTATCACTAGCTCTTTGAAATCCTAATTTGAATAGATAAGAGCGAAATATCTCATACCATGCTCAGGGTACTTTCTTCAAACCATAAAGAGCTTTATGTAACTTACATACCTTGTTCTTATTTGTGCTCTCAATGAATCTTTCAGGTTGTTCAATGTAAACTTCTTCTTCTAGTATCCCATTCAAAAATGCAGATTTGACATCCATTTGATAAAATTTGAATCCTCTGTAAGCCACAAATGCTAGAAGTATTCTAACTCCTTCCAATCTAGCAATAGGTGCAAAAGTCTCTCCATAATCTATTCCTTCTTCTTGTGCATAACCTTTGCAAACCAATCTAGCTTTATAAATGATAACTTTGCCATTCTCATTCAGCTCGTTTCTGAAAATCCATTTAGTACTAGTAACATTTTTATCCTTTAGTCTAGGTACTAAAGTCCATGTATTGTTCTTTTTTATTTTTCAAACTCTTCTTTCATTGCTTTCATCCAATCTTCATTATCTAGTGCAACTTTAAATTTCTTTAGCTCAAATGAAGATATCAAACATGTATTGTCTCTTACCTTGCTTCTTGTCATCACTCCAACATCTTTATTTCCAATAATCTTGCTTGACGAGTGGTGCCTCCTCACATATTTTGCTAAAACAAGTTTGATAGGTCTCGATGCTTCATCCTCATCATTCAGTTGTAGATCAATTTGTTCAGCTTCCTCCTCAGTAGGTGTTCTCGGTAAGGTGTCAGGAACATCAGGCTGTACATATACAAACTTATCATAGTCTCCAGGTTCCTTTTTGCTTTCTTCATCATTCTTTTCTACAAACTCATCAATTCTCACATTTGCACTTTCAACCATTTTTTTAGTAACTTTATTCAAACACTTATAAGCTTTACTCCTTGTAGAATATCCTAACAATATTCCTTCATCCCCTTTAGAATCAAACTTTCCTTCTCAAGAATCTTTTAAGATATAACATCTGCTTCCAAAAACTTTGAAATAACAAACATTAGGTTTGTGTTCATACCAGATTTCATAAGGTGTTATGTTGGTACCTTTCTTCATTTGTACTCGGTTAAATGTGTAAACAACGGTACTTACTACTTCTCTCTAGAATTCTTGTGAAATACCTTTCTCAATCATCAGTGTCCTAGCACAATCAATAATAGATCTATTTCTTCTCGCAGCAATACCATTCTGTTGTGGTGTCCTCGGTGCTGACATTTGTCTCTTAATTCTATTTTCATAACAAAACAATGTAAACTCATCAAATGTAAACTCACCTCCTCTATCAAATTTCAGACATTTCAGTTGTCTTCTTGTTTCTTTCTCAACCTAGGCCTTACGCCACTTAAACATTTGAAATGCATCAGATTTTTCTTTTAAAAACGTTACAGACATCATTCTAGAATAATCATCAACAAATAGAATAAAATATTTATCTCCATAGTAACTTTGAGTTCTCATGGGTCCACATAAATAAGTATGAAAAAAATCCAAAATTCCTTGTGTAACATAAGTTTTGCTTGTAAAACTAGACTTACTCATCTTACCCATTTGGCATTCTCTGCACATAACATTCTTAGGTTTCTCTAATCTCGATAATCCTCTTACTCTATTCTTTTTAATCGCTTTGATCAAGTTGTCAAAATTAACATGACAAAGCCTTTCGTGCCATAGCCAAACATCCTCAACTTTAGAAAATAGGAAACTCTTCATAGAAGTGTCAAGATAAAATAAATTACCTTTAGATTGTTCTCTAGTAGAAATCAGACTTTCCTTCTTATCAAAAACTTTCACCTTTCCATGTTGAAATTCCAGCCGGTGACCTGTGTTATTTAACTGTGCAACACTCAACAAATTATACTTTAAGCCTTCAACTCAATAAACATCATCACATCTTGTGTTATTCAGTAGAATTATAGAACTTTTTCCTTTCACATGGTATGAGGCATCATTACCAAATCTAACAAATCCTCCATCATGCTTCTCCAAGGAAATAAACTTAAGTGTGTCACCAGTCATGTGATGTGAACAACCACTATCTATAATCCATATTTCATTCTTACTTGTGATATTAGGGCTCTTGGTTCTTCTTCATCAAAATTGTCTTTAATAGCAACATACACAACTTCTTTTTCATCACTCTCATCTAAATCATCGTCACTTAGGTCTTCATTAGCAATATGAAAAGATTTCTTACCTTTATTTTTGTAGCCTCTGAATCTCCTGAATCTTTTTTCTCTTTTATCCTTATCTATGTTATCTTTCTTCTCCTCATTATCTTTCTCTGGGCAGTTAGATGCAAAATGACCAATCTTGTTACAGTTAAAACATTTCAAGGCTAACTTACCTCGGTATTTTTCTTTGCCTCTTTGTAGCCTTCTAGCCAACAAAGATTCAAACTCTCTCTCGTTCTCTTCATTTGCAGCATATAACTCTTCCAAACCACTCTAACAGCTATAAAATCTCTCACTAGCACTGCTCAAATATCCATCACTAGGTCTAGAGTCCTTAGAACTTCTTATCTTGAAAGATGACTTAAATGCAGACTCAATCTTAGTTATAGTAGGCAAACTATTATCAAAATCATTACTCTCAAATGCAACCAACTTACCAATAGTGGCATCAAGTGAAACATTCATCAGAGGAATGGATCTCAACTCTTGTTTATGAGATACATGAATAGCATTACTCGGTAGCAAGGTTCTCAAAATTTTGCTTGTAACATCTTCCTCTGTTATGGCTCCACCAACTCCTCTGATAGAATTAACAATCTCCTTAAGTCTAGTGTTGTATTGTATCATGTTTTCTCCATCTTTCATTCTCATTGAATCAAATCTACCTCTCAGATTTTATGTTTTTGCCTTCTGAACAAGTTGATCTCCACCATAGGTCAAAATAAGCTTATCCCACAATTGTTTCAAAGTAGTGCATCCATCAAGTTCATTATATTCTTGGTCGGTAAGTGTAGAAGCTATCTCAATCATGGCTTACGTGTGTTCTTGCTTCTGTCTTTGCTCAGTGATTGTCAAAGGTGTAGTAGTCGGTGCTACATATTCATTATCAAGAAAATGAAGTCCATAGTGTCTTATACCAAACACATGCACTCTCATTCTACTTTTCCATGTAGAGAAATGTTCCCTATTCAACTTTGGTGCTTCCCTCTTATACATCTTTAGATCTTAACTCAAGTCCTTTTAAACTTAACACTTCAGAGAACCAAAGCTCTGATACCAATTGTTGGTCCCACTAACGACGGGGGGGTGAATCAGACCAAATCAAACTTAAACACTTAAAACTCAACTCACTAATTCACTCGGTAGAACTAAATACAGTATAACCGATTCACCAAATAACTTAATAACTTAAACAACCATACATCTCATAATATGAAAATTTATCATTCAAACTTAGTTAACACACATTTAACTCAGTTGAAACCCGATTTAACGAGGAAACCCAATATGGGAAAAACCTCTGTGGGAATTGTGACCCACAATAAAAATGTACCTTTCTGAAGTACACTCGGTTAAGAACTTATCTTGTTAAAGATTATAAACACATTTGTTAAATGTGACCTTGTTAAGGGATTTACCTCAGATCGGTTAAGATCTTCACCCTATTAGGAGTGGCCTTGCTAGAGGACTTTAAACACTCTTTTGGAATGTCACCTACATCTAGGATTTACAAATAGGACTGTTAACTCGGTTAAGAGATTTTCTCTATTACAAATGCGACTAAGAAACAATAAAACTTTGATCTGTAAATATAGCAACTACATTTTGCTTGGTTCAGATCCTTTATGCTCACATGAATACTGGCATCACATACTCTATTTGTCTCTGTTTCAAACTGTATATTCTACTCTTTCTGCTTCTCTGTTCTTCTCGGTAACTCTGTTCTTTAGCTTCTTCACCTTTTTTTCTTCAATTCGCCAACATCATAATCTCTGTTAACTTCTCATCAATTATATAGACAAACTTTTGCCTCTTAATCTCCTTGCATAGGTTTTTCATCATTAGCACTTAGTCGTTTGATCATCTTCTTCATAAATCTTAACTCGGTAAACTGTTTTACTTTTACCTCGTAACTTGAACTTTTCTTGGAACTTTCATAATCAGATTTAACCGCTTGATCTTCACCTTAGATCTTCTTATTGGATTTTCTCGCTCGTAGATCTTCTAACAAACTTCCTTTAATTCTTATCTCCATCTAGATCATCATAGCTTCGTATTAAATTTGATCTTATCATCATTTACAATCAATATCTTGTACTCGGTAACTTGCTTTGCAACTCGATAAATAACTTTGTTCACTACTCGGTGCTAGGTAACTGAAACCGATTAAAACAACTCTATATCAACTGACAGAGTCTAGCTCGGTAGACTAACTCTTTTCAGTCATAACTTAACTCTTTGCAATTTTTTACTTAATCAATCAGGTGTACCAACTTGATAACATCAAATATATAGTAGCAAACAACTATATCAACATTACTTCATCATTTTCTGGTATGTATTTGTCACTTATTTAACTTCTCCTTCTTATGATATGGTAAATAAAAATCAGTAAACCAATTTCTTGACATCAATGACAAAATAATAACCGATCTAACCATTTCTAGAAACATGTATACTTATTGTCACTCGGTCTTCATCATCTCCATCACTTGATCAACACAAGCTATCGATACTTGACACAATGATATTTATCTATCATAATGCTTGAATAAATTTTCAATTCAACTTCTTTTTATTAAGAGATCAAATTATAGGAAGATATATGAAGGGTTGCATGCTTATCATCTTGAATCCAATTTGAACATGTTGGTTTACAAGAGTGAAGACTCATGAAATGGCCTCCCTTAATTAGGACAAACATCCTTTCATTATTATTATAGTGTTTCCATCTATTTAGTTGGCATGTTTTCCCACAAATTGTTGGTTACAAATCTATTTTATGCAAAATTCTAATTCATCAATATAAGTAATAATGAAGATTAGTTCAATTATTGAACCTATTGAAAAAAAAATTAATAATAATTGAATCATATATTTATATTTAAATACATTCTTTATTCTAACTATGTTTATAACTAAATACCTCACATGACAAAAATGTTTTAGATGGAAGAGAATTTAATTTTCTATAATTACTTTAAATAATTCAATACAATTTTTTTTTATCATATTTCACCTAAGACCTAGTTCTACTCAAGCTATTTGACTTGGTGTATTTCTTTTAACTTGTGTAAAACACTTACAAAAGAGCTTTGAAGTTCATAAACATTGTAATTCTCTTTGCAGAGTCCCTTTATAAAGTATATATGACTTTTCCTTTGCTTGTTTAAAATAATCTATAGCAAAGTTTGTAAGTATGTGTATGTACATTCTTACCAAGTTAAACAATAAGGCACAAGTACAAACTTTCTTTTTTCTATCTTTAGTTTATGATTGTTTCATTTAGAAGCATCATCTTTGTAAATCTATTTAATGAGTCTCTGTCTCATTTGTTTGATATATCAATTTATCATAAAATTGTATTAAAGCAGGTCAACAGGACTTTTCCGAATTTGACAAATTTTTAATATAAAAAGTTGTAGCCTCTTCTTATTTGGAATTTTTCTAAAAATTTGTTTTTTTTTTTTTTAAAATTTCATGAAGATAAGAAATCATGAGGGTTTTTTGTCAGTTTTTATTCTGCAAACTTTCCTGGAAGGTTTTTGTGCAATTTGCATGTTCGTTGGGCACCTTTTGCATCTATATTCACGCGTCTACGTTCGCAACATGGGAAAAACATAACAATGAACACGGGTCTCTTCAAGGGTTCCTATTTCAAAGGTGGTTGTTCTGCACATTTTCACAATTTCTTTTAAAGTCCTCATGTTGTCCACAACTCGCATTTCTGTCGTCGAGGGTTCTTCGTCTTTGTCCTTGACTATCTTTTTTCTACAAATTGCACAATCTTCAGCCCACACAATTTTAGGACTTTTCCTTGCTTGTTTTTTTGTCGCCCATTTTTTGCTAGACAACTATGTGTTCTCAAAGCCGAATAACTCAATTTTTGGCTCAAGTTTAGTCAAAAGTCCTACTTCATTTTAGGGCATGCAACAACCTTCTCCATTTCTCTCCCTAACGTTCTTAATTTTTTGAATGACTCGCATTTTTTGTATATTTCATGCATATGTTATGTGTTTTTTCTATCCTGTAGGCAAAAGGGTGAAGTGTTTTGGTGTCATTTTATTTTTTTTACTTCAGTTTTGGTTAGACAGATCTAGTTCTTTTGATACTCGCAGCCATGGTTTTGTTACCTACTCTCTGTTGTGTTTTAATCATTTCCCCTTTAAAAAATTTTTGACTTTTCTAACATCTGTACTAAAAAATATAGTGTTTGGATTTTTTAATTTTTCTCCAAAAAAATTAATGCTTAGTTTTTTCTAATATTTCTCCCCAAAAAATTAGTGGTGGGTCTTTTATAATTTTTTCTTTCTAAAACATTCAAGATAGGTTTAATAATTTTTTCTTAAAAATTCAAGTTGGGTTTTATATATTTTCCCACAAAAATCACTTTCTACAAGGGTTTTGTCATTTTTTCTAAACAATGAAGTTTTGTATGCTGATCTACCTCAAATTCCATGCCAACTATTCGCTAATGTTTCAGTTTCTAGGTTTTTATGATTTTTTTGATTAATTTTCTCCTAAAAAATCATGTGTTTTTTTTTCAATTTTCTCCTTAAAAATAGTTTATGGGTTTTATATTTTTTTCCTCAAAATTATTATTTAATTGGTGATCTTAACATCACATTGAAGGTTTGGTATTTTCTCCAGAAAAATTGTGGCTTCTTGCAGTTTACTTTTAGCTCACACCTAGTGTTGCTAGGGCAATGATCTCCACAAGGGTTTGTTGGTCTTTCCTCAAAATTGTGGTTTCAATTTCAAAAATTGATCTTGATATCATTGGCTTCAAGGATAGACAATTTTGTTTTCACAACAGCAGGTAGAATGGATTATGGTTATCTTGATCATTTTCAGAAGTTCTGTAGAAACATAGTCTCAACAACAAGTTCATTTTGTAGGATATTCTGACGAGTAGGGCGCAACGTTCTCTATGCATCCATGGCCAGAAGGGGGCATCCTTCTATTCATTTGTGACCAAAAGACCTGAGGCCGTCTTCTGTAAGGTTGTTACAACAATGACCATAAAGGGAGAGTACTGAAATATTATAATATTTCTTTAAAGGGCATCTTAGTTGCTTTACAAAGTTTCTTTTTCTATCTTTAGTTCACAACTATTTCATTTAGAAACACCACCTTTGTAAATCTATTTAAGGAGCCTTTGTCTCCTTTGTTTAATACATCAATTTATCATAACACAAACAACCAAACTAGACAAAGATGAGTTTTAGAAATGTCACTCTTGTATGGCTCATAATTTCTATATGACAAACAAAAAGGAACTAAATGGTTGTAAGCAATAACCTAAATCCATAAAGTGGATATCCAACTTATTCCACTCTAGAACCTATTGAACCATTGTGGAACATCCTTTGTATTTTAATTTCAAGGACATAACTCAATATCAAACTCTTGTCTGGCCCATAATTTCTATAGGACAAACAAAGGAACTAAAGGATAGTAAGCAAGAACCTAAATCCATAAAGTGGATATCCAATATATTCAACTCTAGAACCTATTGAACCATTGTGGAACATCTTTTATATTTTAATTTCAAGGACATAATGCAACCATTTGTGAGGCCTACCCCAGTCTGACATAATCTTAACACTATTTCTCATTATATGTTTTCTTGTTGATACAGATTTTGTTATAGTTGGACTATTACGACGCATGAATTCTTTATGGATCTGTTGAACCATTTTCTTGTAAACAACAACTGATTACGTATTAGGGAATCTATTAGATACTTTGTGTGAGTGAGGAATACTTCTGTTTTGGATTTAGTCTTGATGGTTTAGTATATTGGATTAGTATGTGGATGTTAGATGAAATCAAGATTCAGATTTATTAAGAGTGTGTTTATGCATATGGAATAGATGTAGATATTATTATGTTAAATGAATCATGGATGCAAATGTGAGTGAATGTGTGTTCAATTTATATTATGCATCTTGATATGTTTAAAGTATTGATTAAATTGGACCTACTGATGTGTGCAGGAAAGTTGACCATGGTACTAATTGGGGATTCAGGAATGGACCTATGTGAAAATCGTGATGCTAAGGCCCTGTCTATATAAAGAGACATGGACCTCGTTGTATTGTCTTTTTATTCGTAAAAGTGTGGTGTATGATTGTAATTTATTTAATTAAGTAAATGTGTAATAAGTCATGCTCATGTGAAATTGTTGCGTCACTTGACACATGTGCACTCTATGTGTTGGGCATGGCTAGTGAATGTATCTAGCATAGGCTTGACTTTACCCAGGAGTTATCTAGTATAGTCCCTATGCTTACCCTTAGGTTTAGGAAGATAAGATTGAGATGAGATTGAGTCAAGGAAGATATGTATGAGTCAAGAGAGATTAGATTGAGTCTTGTAGGTTGGATTTTCGAGATTTAACCTTGGGTAGAGTGTAGAAGGGTCATTTGGAGTCCTAGAGAGTAACTAGGGTCAAAACTAACTACCCCACTTGGTAGCTTAAGGGTTAGGGGTCATTTTCAGCTCTTTAAGAGTCTTCAAACTCATTTATGACTCCCCTCAAGTCACCATTTTGGGAAGTGGCGAATTTGGAGAGTTGGAAGACTTTGGTTAAGCCATCCCTTCTTTCCTTGCAAACATTTAAGTCCATTTATGAAGGCAAGTGGGGAGAGTAGATGGATTAGAGTC
>MU225536.1:514253-530454 GCA_018584345.1 Thuja plicata
CCGTTCATTTCTGGATCCCCTAGCTCGAGGGTGGCCTTGCAAAGGCCTAGGTTGGGAGGTGAGCCTCCATGGTCAACCGAAGATTTCTACGCAGGTTCAGTTTGAAGCTTTTGGAAGGCTTGTATTGTTGTTCTTGGGGAAACCACATCTGGTGGTCTTGTGATCCATCCTTTTAAATGAGCTTGTTTTTAAGCCAAAAATGTTTATAATGGAGTCTTGTAAAGTTGTTTTGAGTCAGAGGGCTTTGTGTAAAAGTATTCCTATTTCTTTTGTAAGTAATAAATCTATTATGTTATAGAGAGGTATTTATGTGAATACAAAAGAGAGTTTTTTTTTATCTATGTTGTTTAAATTATATGGATGGCTAAATTATTTTTCAGTTAGAATGATGTTGCTTATCAAGTTTAAAGAGGGATTGAAATCTTAAGGTTTATAACTTTAAGTGTTGTTGTTAAATATATATATCAAACTTTCAATTGTTTTAAATTTGTAAAATTTTCAAAGGCATATAAGGAAAGAAATGACTTCTTCTTCCATTGTTAATATAACATGTTTGAACAAAAAAAAAAAATTTATGTTCTTTAAACTAAGGTTAAAGTGCCCAGATTTTGGGGCATGACAACATTCCAAACACGCATTTACAATATTTAAAGTTTAGATTAAACAAACTTCACATCCAGATGAATCTTTTATTTGCAAGAAGAGAGAATTGCCAATGATGCTAACAAGAGAACAATATTATAAATTACTTCAAATGATTAACAAGATATTTCGATCATTGTTAAAATATTCGAATGACATTAACCATGAAAAACATTCTAGCATCTTTGGCTAAAAGATCGTATCCTCCATTGAAATTGACATACACTCGATTAATTTTTCACACAAACTCCTCAATTCTATTGATGTGTCCATAAAAGATATTTTTCTTAGAACTTCCTTTGCCTTCAATAGATTTGGAGCTATTGCCTTAACAACGGATTCTTCACTAGCCATAAGGGATGCCATAAGTTTAGCTCCGGCAATACGCTCCTGTCAAATGAAAACAGAGATGTGATCATTACCAACAGCGTGTGATACTCACATAATGACTACAAAGTTGTTATTCCTTTTGATAACTTATAAAGACATGATTACATCACAAATATAAAGATTTATTTTTATAATCTAGGAAACGTGAAAAGCTTTTGGAATTTGTTATCGATGCAAGATTATTACAAATCCACCAAGTGCATACATATGAGAGTAAAATTGATATTAATATGAAATGACAATACACAATAGATATATGTCACTCTCAGATCAACAGCTTGCAATAAAAAAGTATCAAAACAAGAAAAACACAAGCCAAGGGAGCAAAAATGCACAAACACAACCACCAAGTGATATCATTTCCATAAAAGAGGTTGCTAAAACTACAACCTATTGGCACCTACACAATGAAGCTTGCCTCCAAATTTGTTATAATTTTGTGGTTAGAATCATACTTGAAAATTTTGGAAAAAAACTTGCAAAACTTGAAAGTAATTGTGAGTAAAATTGGTTTGCAAGTTAACTGTTAATCACTAAATAACTCACCAAAACTCATGAAATTTGTAGAACTCAGCAACACGCGCGTAAGTTTGCATCATCTTTAGAGTGTTTCTCTTATCAACGGTATTGAAGCATTTGCAGCTATTAGTTGTTTGGAAACAGTATTAGGCTGTCATTAGTCAACTTATTATCTCTTATTCAACCTCATACTAAATTTATGGAGGTGGGGGTGGAGAATGTTGTTCAGACAGTGACAAACAATCCAACTACAGAAGGTAAAATTCTAGAGGTGAGGCATCCTATTTTGTTTCACAGCTTTTGCGCTATCCACTATGTTGAATGAAAAACGTGGTGAACAATGTGAGGAAAGTTGCACAATATATCTAAAACCACACGAGTCCAAAATCTTATGAGAGGGACACTAAAAGCAAGGAACTCATGTGGTCAAAGGGCACATTGAATGCAATTAATTTCATTAACTTGCATAGTATTGCAACACATTGCCCAACCTTAAGCACAAGTTTGTGTGAGAAAGGTGGTTGGAAAGTCCTTTCTTTAGAAGGCCAATGCGAAGATGGTCATGAAGACTATTTTGATTAAACACTAGTCAAGGGCATGGACACAACTATCAAGGCAACCATTCAATCAATTGTTTCTTAATTTAATTTATAAAGTTACAATTAGATGATTTTGTAAAATTACAATATATTGATTTACTAATATTTCATTTTTATATACTCTCTTGTTTTAGGTGTCCAGACCATTGCGTAGAGTTCTACAATTGGTGGATAGAGATAAAACCTTCATAAAGTATCTATACAAGGCCAAGGACATTGCCAAAGCGGATATTCAACATTTTTATGGATCAAACAAAAATTAATATGATCCAATTTGACATATTTTTTATAAAAGGTGTAACTGATAACTCCTCTAACATATTCACGTTGCCGCCTAATATTTGGACCCTATGTTTTTCTACTCCAATTCATTTAGAACAAAATATAGAATGTTTCCGCAAATGAAAAAGCCAAACAAAATGGCGAATCTTAACGATTATTTTAGAAATGTTTGAGATTCGGGAAAATCCGAACTCCATGCTTGAGATTCGCCGAATGCTGTGACTTACACTGCAACACATGTATGATAAGAATGGTTCTCAGTGAGAACCTTAAAGGAATCACACATGATGAGTCACAGATTTATAGGGGACGGGGGAATGTTTTCTACACCTACATGCATTTGAAAAAGAGACACCTTGCAACTAGTTTATAAAACATATATGTTGAGTTTTAGTTTATTATTTATTTTAGTTTTTGGCTAAAATCCTTAAAAAGTATAAATGTTGTGAAGGAAAGATTGGTGCAACAATACCTAATCTTCAAAATCTTGCAACCTACATTTTGTCTCAGCTCTATAGTGCTTTTAGTTGTGACCACAATTGGAGTGGTTTTTAGGCCATTCATACAAAGAAGTCCAAAAATTGACTCAAAAGCATTTGAATGGCCTCATCTTTGTAAAATACAACATTTAATTGCATGCAAAGAACATAGAGGGGTGATAGATACATAAGGCATCTAACCTATATGATTGTTGTGAATTGATAACGATATAGTTGCTTTGGAGAAAAAGGCAATAAAATGAGGTGGAAGTGGTGGCATTTGAGAGGTAAAAGGCAAGGTGACGGTAAGGGTATCATCACATTCACATCATGATCATATGCAGAGGGCTTTTGTTGAGAATGATATTATTCCTCACCACGAAGTTGTAGCATTACCATCCCGTCTGATGACATCCACATAGGAGCAACCTTGTTTGAGCTTTAGTTGCAAAAAAAACTTATTGATTATGAAAATAAAATTATAATTTGTCATTTTTATTTATATTGAAACTTGAAGTTTGATATGTATTAAACTCAGGGTCTATGAAATGCATTGGAATCTAATTTTGATCCAATATGAAGGAAATCAGTAATATGTTCTCTAAATTCCAAAATTCCATGGAGAAGTGTCTGAGCCCTCAGACATCCATTCCCATCCCTATGCAATTTTAGGAATGATAGGACAGCAAGTGATGCCCCCTAGCTGTCACAAACATCTTTAAAATTCTGAAACATTTTGGAATCATGTAGGAACAACAAATGCCATGGGGACATTTGGGCATTCCTGAAGCAGCCAGGGGCATCTGAGACGCCCCTTGACTGTCCTGAGGACAGTGAAACATCTCTAATGATAAGGAAACTTTTAATACTGTTTATTTTTTAAAATTCCTTGGCAACACTCAAATTATTGTTTTAAAATTCCTTCATGACTGAAGAACTTCTATAACCATTAACTGTTATATAACTGTTTTGAAATTCCTTCATGACATTAATAAAAAGTGTTAACTATTATATAACTTATTCATTAGCTATGAATCTGAATCATAATATATTTATTTCTGTTATACTACTGTAGCTGTCATACTGATGTCACTGGTTTAATTTTGATGTTATGGTACTCAATATTAATTAAACTACCAGATTTGACTCTCTCTCTCTCTCTCTCTCTCCACACACACACACACACTGCTGTCCCCAAAAAATAGCCTCCAGACTGTTGTCCCCAAAATGCATCCTTTGCTGTCATAGAACATGACTAAATTCAGCAGTATGCAAGATTTTCAAGAATATTTTTACGCATTTATGTGCTTTTTCATGGTTGGAAAATTTTCTAAATTTTTGGGGGTCTGTTGTATCACCGAGTACAAGATTTTTAACTATGGTTGGAATGCTCTCTAAATCTTCCTTGACTCAATTTTTATTTCCTATGTGGAGTGTTTCATAAACCTTCAATGCAAATAACTAGAATGAAAAGCTTACACTTCATAAATATATCATGCACCTAGACCTGTTTTTGACATGTTTAATCTAGATTGTTTCATGGAGAAAAATTCAGGGGTCAAGTAAGCAAGGAATAAACAAAAGTATAACCAATGCGCACATGCAGATTTCAAGTACACTACCTGTGCTAAACCTCTGTTTCTAACTGCTTCAATGGACAAGCTCAGCAAGTCATTTGCATATGAAAGAACAGATGACTTGAGATGGTAAACAGTGGTAAAAAGAACCTGCAAGCATGCTGTTCTCATCTGTGGGTTGTCACTTACCTACATCAATCATTCCCAAAAGTTATCTTTAGTAACAATCACACATGTTCCTTTTAGTAATAGCCACATCCATCCTTCAAAGTTAAGTTTCTAGCTCATCATCTCTACATGTTCAAACCCCTCAGCAGACTATAAAAGCAGAGACCTCAAAGAAATTACCTACCTGTACAAAATCTATAAGAGCAGGTATTATTGTTCTCGAAAATAATGGTTTTCCACTGTGGGATATCTTCTGACAAGCACTGATGAGAACATTTGCCATGCATAGACGAAATGCCAGTGGCACACATGTCTTTTGCCCATCTTCTGATATGCTACAATGGGATTCATTTGATATGATGAACGGAACAGTCTTCTGCTGAAGTGTCAAACAGCGTAGAACAGCAGAAATGACAGTTTCCCCAGCAGCATTACTCTGAAATGTACCATGATCTATACATACAAATTAATAATTATTAACTGTCAGAAACATGCATAAGAAAAGTCATATACGACTTACATGTGGTACATGCATCAACTATGGATTTGAAAAGCATACCAGCTTGGTCTCTGACCTCTTCAATCAGTCTGGGTTTCATCTGCAGCATATCAGGCTTACCTGACTGGCTACTCGCAAGATTGGAATCGGATATTCCAAATTCGGAGCATATCATTAAAGCAAGACAGTCGATGCATCCATGCTGTGCTTTTGATACTTCAAAATGTAAACACACAAAGCCATAACAGACGGTTAGACTACAAGCAAAGAAATTCTGATCTCCTAGAAGATGTCAAATGCAATATAAATATATTTATACTAATATACGTGCTTACAGAACTTGCTTAAGAAAATGTTGGTTGATTGTACAAGACACACCTTCATCTGAGTCCAAGCTTAGCCACAGTAAAACAGTTGCGATGAAATGCCGAACTTTAACCATTGCTGAATTGAGAGCTGTTTCCTTTCCTCTTATCTGTGCATAGAAAATGACATGAAGCACAGATGAAAATATTGCTCTCGTGGGTAGCCTAGGATAAACAGGTAAAACAGTGAAAGTGAAATACAACTTTTTAAGAGGAATAGAATACATAGCATCTTTGAGCTTTGTAGCATTACCACAAGTGAATTACAAATGGCAAACAGGCATGCCTTCAGCTTCAGTATATTCTTAGAAAGTGTAGCATGCTCCAAGCTAACTTCAATGAGTGGTAACATGACCTGCTATCAGTTCTCTCTTAAATGAGGCTGCCATATATGTTTTGTGCTTGAAAAGAGATAAGCATATAGAAATAACCTTCTCAAAGACTCAATCAATCATGTAATGACAACAAACATATTATAATTATTGGAGTAAGGTTTACAATTTGGAGAGATTTAAACTCATATCCTCTCAATTATATCATAACAAAACAAAATCAAAACATGTCAACTAAGCCTTCTTAAGATTATCCACACTTTCTTCAATAAGCTGTTTGCATTATAATTCCATCAAATCAATCGAGCCATTCTTGTAAATTTGTTAAGCTGAAACTAAATAGGTATTGTAATAGTTAAAAGAACTTGAAGTGTTATTGACCATTTAAAGCTGTATAAAGAATCGTGATCATACATGACTAACATACCCTTCAGCATAACTTTTAAGACAATAAATTGCAAATTCAAATTGAACGGGAGAGAAATATAGAGAGAACATGGCTTAAATTAAGAGTCACATTGTGGAGGACCTTCCTCTGAAGAGAAATACTGCAATACAATAAAACTGCAAGGAAAATACAACGGTTTTAAGAGAGAAGAATTGAGAATTCTATTATTTCACATATGAAACAAATCTAGCTGCACAGCTGCCAAAAACATAGTATTCTATAAAATATGGTTGATCCTTAGAGAGATCTAGCTTAATCATAGAAATGAGACTTGGACTCAGCGTGGACTCAGCAAGGCTGGCACGACTCGGGAATCAACAAAAATCGGCAAGACACGGCAGGACTCGGCAAAATACCAGTTTCTAGCGAGTCTCGCCTAGAGCTAGTTCCTAGAGAGTTTCGAGCCCTTGGGAATCGGCTAGGGTCACTCAGCTCGGGACTCAGTAGGACTCAGAGAGTTCTGGAGTCCTGGAACTATGAGCTTAACAGATCACTAATTTGCTCCATAATAAAAAGTTGTTATCTAGAGGTCATGGTTTTTATTGTCAATGCAGAATTAGATCAATTTCATTTTGACTAAAAACAGTTTCATGGGATTGGAAAAAAGATGTGGAGGTGCGCTCTATGTCTGTGTGCAAGCTAGGGGAAGCCCTAGCTGCGCTTTTCCTGCTTTGGACTGAGTTTTTGGGCAAGTGTGTTGTTTTGGCGTGTTCAGGGAGGGGGAGGTCATTGCTGGTTTTGGGGTGTGCAGGTTTGCAAGGAGCCGTGGGAAGGCTCTTCTTCGGTGTTGTGGCTGTTTTCCTTCTTCTCTGCCCTAGGTTTTCAAGTGTGGGGCAGCACCGTTTTGATTCGGGTGTAGGTCTTTGTGTTCTTTCTCTGTTTTAGCTTGGGCATGATTTTCTTTGGTGCTTTTTTTTCTGCTTCCGGCATGGCAAGGATAGGTGCTGCCAAATTTCCAATGGACTCGGCTATGATGGATTTTGTACCCTCTTCTTCTGGGCATGCAACTAAGGTCTTGGGGGAGGACTCTACAAATGCTAATGGCTCTTCTCGCATCAAGAAAGTGAACGGATACTTGGCTAGGAGCCAAGATCTTGTTTCGGTTATACAGCCAGAGACTGTTTTGGATGATATTCCATATTGGTCAAACCATGCTTTAATCTGTAAATTCATGGGGCTTAGATTTTCTTTACCGGTCTTGGAATGTGGGCACAACATGTTTGGAATCCCGAAAGGGGTATTGGAGATCTTGCTAGCAGCTAATAATTATTGTACAGTTGTCTTCTCATGCATGTTGGATAGACATAAGGCTTTCAGGGGAGGTCCATATTTCTTCAACAAGATTGGGTTATTTGTCAAACCCTAGCATGCGGGGTTCAATTCAGCAAAGGAGCTTCCTTCTAGAGTTCTAGTTTGGGTTCAGCTTCCCAGGCTTCCGCTTGAATTCTGGAAGAGCGATATTCTACATTCTATTACTCTCTTGCTCGGTAAACCAATTGGATCGACTACACAAACTCGGGACAGAAAGGTAAATTCATTTGCTCGAATTTGTGTTGAAGTTGATTTGAATAACCCTTTACCAGACTGTGGAAATCTATCCAGGAACTTCCTCTTGGATCCAACAGCTGGACTATGAGACGCTCCCCTTCAGATGTTGTATATACCATGAGTATGGACATTTGCAAAGGAAATCTCCCCGGTTTGTTTGTACGACTTCAGATTTGAAAACTCCCTCTAGTTCTGCTCCTAGGAAGGATAAGAGGAAGGCACCTATGGTTGAAGAGATTGCGGATAAGGAAGGTTTTATTCCTATGAAGCCCTGTCGTAAGGAGAGAGGGCAGAAAAGGACTTGGAGAGATAGATAAAATGAGGACACATTTAACAGATTTGAGGCTCTAGAGGGTTTTGTTCACAAAGGAGGCATTCCAGTTGATCTTTCCTTGGGTGACGGGACAAAGGATGCGACACTGCTAGATGATGGACGACAGGAAAATTTAAATATGCCTATGGAGGATGAACAAGGAAGGCAGACGGACACTAATGTTCTCGCTTAGATTCCAGATGGTCATGACTCAGGTGGTATTGGTGTACAGATTGATAGCACTGTTGTGATAAAATCTATTTCTCATCCAGCACAAGAGGCTTTGGATCATGGCAAAGGCAGTGCACAGACTTTGGGATTACTTCAAAAACCCCTTAAGAAAAACTCTATAGAGAAATCCTCAAAGGTAGGGCAGAAGACAGATTAGGTGAAAGTGAAGTTAATTGGCGAGACATTGGTAGAATTTGGTTCTATTAAGACCATCGATTCTCATTTCTCCCAACCCCATAAATGATTGTCATCTCTTGGAATGTGAGGGGTATGAATAGCATCCCTAGACAAAAAGCTATTCGTAGATTAATTGAATCTCATTCTCCTAATATAGTCTTTATTAAGGAAACCAAGTCGACATTGGATGGTTTGTTTAGTAGAGCTCCTCGTGTCTATCCCATGGCCACTAGCAAGGAGTGTGTGCTCATGGTAGTTCAGGAGGGGTTGCTTGCTTCTGGAACCCAAAAAAGATTGCCCCTTTATGGTGAATTTCTAGCTGCCCTTCCATTTCTATGGTTGCTTCTAGCTTTGAGACAGGAGAACCGTGCCTTTTCTCTAATATCTATGCTCCCACTGATCTTCCAGGTAAGTCTCATCTTTGGTCTCACATCGAGTTTGTTTGTTCTCTAGTTCCTTTTATGTCCTGGATTGTGGCTGGTGATTTTAATGTTGTTACTACTTTGGAGAAAAAACGAGGTGGATTAGACAGGTTGGACCTTTCTTCAAATTTGCTTAGAGATAATATTGACATCTTGAAACTGATTGATGTGAATCCAATTAATGGTGTCTTCACATTGAATAATAGAAGTGGTGTAGAGGCTATTTCAAAGAGGGTTGATAGACTTCTGGTCTCCTTCTATTGGGTGAGTGATAGGTGGTCTACCAGCTCAGAGATTCTTGATTGGAGGGGTTCTGATCATTGGCTTGTCAAGTTCTCAGCTATTACATATAGAATTTCTAAAAACCCTTTCAAATTTCAATTGATGTGGTTGCGGGATCTGTCTCTCCAGGATCTTATGATTGACTGGTGGTATGATGTAAAGAGCCTGGCTGGCTCTATCACTGAATTTACTTGCAAAAAATATATTTGTTTTGAAGTTGTGATATTATATGAAATTTTCAAATAGTTTGCCAGGTAAGAAACAATAACATTGCAAATATTCATTAACAAGTTGATCCCATTCACTTTCTATGAAATAATTACATTAACAAATTCATATGTAGCAACATGAATTATTCCAAACCAACTAAGAACCTGGACTTTAAAAATGCAGCCTCCCGGATGAATGAAGAATCTCTTTTATTGGTGTTGATAGCGAATTGCTGTCCACCTTCCAACAAAATGAACCCTCACCAAGAAATCATGGGCTCCTAGGTAATAAAGCTGCAAACATAATATGAAGCCGAGCCTAAGAGGATAGCCACAGCAACCTTAATGAATCAAATCGCTGCCACTGGAGTCTTTCTTCCCAACCGTGGCTGCTTCTAGAAACTTCAAACGCAGCCCTCTAGGAATGGCTACGATCAAACTTCACAAGCTGTCCGAATACTCGTTAATTTTGCAAACAATCTATTAGGAATAAACTGCACAACCACTGAAACCCTCCTTGTGATTTGATCCCAATATGATGCAATAGTGACTTTGAATTAAGCCACTCCCAAGCACAATTCACAGACATCAATTTGCCAATTCAAAGTGCATTATCAGAACAAAATTCACAATTCCATCTAATCCAAATGATTTGAAAACCCTTGGCTTTCAACAACACAATGCACCAAGTTCAAGAAAACAATGTCAAGTTCATAATGAAATGCCAATGAGGTTCGAATTCTCTTATAATAAAATTTGTCTTCACCAAGAAGTCTACGAACTTCAAGCTTCAATCACACACCTTGCATAACTCAAAACTCCACTTAGCATAATACATTTTTGCTTTTGAAGATTGAAATATAATAAACAATTATATTCCCCTCCAATAAGGATTTGCACCTTGTAACAAACTCATAAAAAAATATTGAATGACTTGGTCATATTATATAGTTATAAACAATATCATTAATTAAGTTAGACATAATTAATGAACACTAAACCATTAATCTTTCAATCACCAATTAACCAAGTGACCGAGTCAAACTCCACAAATTCCTTGACGGAGCCATCGCCAGAATACACTGCCACAAATAGCAACTGACCAATAAATTTGACTTACTATAAATAGTAAGTCCCTAAAAATAAAAGCTTTGCAAATGTTTCCACAAGTCAAACTGAGACCATTAATCTGGCGCCCTGCTAAAAGTAGAAACCATGACTATCCCAAAACACACACTTACTATAAATAGTAAGTGTGTCAATTTGACTCAAACGAAGAGCAATCCCAGCATCACAGACCTCCAGAGTGGAAACTGACCACTGACTCTGCCAAACGGCACCCTCTATTATCATGATTAGCCTGCGAGGGTCACAAGAACAGGCTAATTCCACAAGAACAGGCTAATTCCATTACTCATGAAAACGGGGACATTACATATGAAGGGAAAAGCCTACTCATGGTAGGGCCTTGTATACATTTGGGAAGAGGCTCCAACATGTCAAATACAGGCTCAAGAGGTGGAATAAACAATGTTTTGGTAATCTGCACTCTCAGAAGATGGTAGCACAATCTACGTTGGATAATGTTACACATCAGATTCAAGATCAAGGGATGACTTCTAATCTTATTAGAGAAGAGTCCTTAGCCCTTAAGGATTTGGAAGAGTGGGAGTTGCATGAGGAGATTTTCTGGAAGCAAAAGTCTCAAGTTAATTGGCTTCAGGATGGAGACAGTAACATAGCTTTCTTCAAGCAAAGAAATTTCTAGGGAAGCTATAAATTATTTCTCGAATTTGTTCACCAAGGATGCTCCCACAACTATGGAGAGGGCCATTTTGAATTGTATTCCCCCACCGGTGTTTGATGAGATGAATGATGCCTTTGTGCGCCCCATTATGTTGCCAGAATTGGAGGAGGTTGTGTTTCATACGAAAAAAGGTAAGGCTCCTAGCCCGAATCAGTTTCTGATTGAATTTTTTCAGGAATTCTGGGAGATCGTAAAATTTGATCTTCTAGAAGTGGTTCAGGAATCTCATAGGAAAAAACAAATGCTTAAGCCTAAGAACTCTACATTTTTTGCTCCCATTCCTCAGGATGGGGCTAATAGTCTAGATCAATTTAGGCCTATTGCTTTGTGTAATGTGATCAACAAGATTATTACTAAACTGATTGTTGAAAGACTCAAGCCATTTCTTAGTGCTCTGATCTTTGATGAGCAAGGTGGTTTTGTTCGAGGGAGACAAATATTGGATGGAGTTGTGATAGCGATGGAGGTTATTCTTTCTATGGCAATCTCTAAAGAAAAGGCTTCGTTTATTAAACTTGACATGGCTAAAGCTTATAATCAAGTGAACTTGGAGTTCTTACGAAAAATTCTCTTAGCCTTTGGTTTTAAAGAGGAGTGGGTTAGTTGGGATCTCAGTTGTGTGACTTCTACTTCATTTTCAGTTCTTATTAATGGGGAACCTTTTGAGTTGTCCAATGCCTCTCGGGAACTTCAGCAAGGGGATCCTTTATCCCCCTATTTATTCATTATCACGCTTGAGGGACTTGGCAGATTTGTTAAATCTCAAGTGAGGCAGGGTCTAATTAAAGGCTGGAGTTGGAACAGTGCCCTGCCTCCTCATTCTCATCTTCAGTTTGTGGATGACACTGCTTTGATGGGCATGGCAAGAATCAATGAGGCACTGAATTTTAGGAGAGCCCTGGATATCTATTTGGACGCCTCAGGTCAGAGAATTAATGAAGCTAAATCTTCTATCTATTTCTTTAATACTATTCAGCTTATTTAGAGCAGAATTGCTAGGATCCTCAGTTTTCATATTGGTTGTCTCCCTTTGATGTACCTTGGGATTCCTTTGGCCTTGAGATCTCAATGTAGAGAATTTTAGCAGGGGATTTTGGACAACTTTCGGAGTAAGGTTAGTCATTGGACTTATAGATTGCTTTCTTCTACTGGGAGAGTGATTCTCCTGAAGACTCTGGTGCAGGCTATCCCCATATATAGGTGTT
Organism: Thuja plicata; assembly: GCA_018584345.1. Taxonomy (NCBI): domain Eukaryota; kingdom Viridiplantae; phylum Streptophyta; class Pinopsida; order Cupressales; family Cupressaceae; genus Thuja; species Thuja plicata. The sequence continues at coordinate 526,748 of MU225536.1, forward strand.
CTGTGCAAGTTCCTCCCTCTAACTTTGTGAGTGAGTTTGATGCTCTTTCCCACCAATTTTTATGTTCTGGCAATTTTCTTTCTTCTAAGTGGAGCTTAGTCAAATGGGAATATGTTTGTAGACCCAACCATGCTAGGGGCCTTGGTCTTCGATCTGTTGCTCTGGTTGGCAAGGCCTTGGCAGCCAAGCTATATTGGAGGTGGCGCACCTGTTAGGACCAAGACTGGGCCAAGATTCTAACCCACAAGTACTTTCTAGGTAGGGATAACCATGATGTGCCTTGACTTGTTTTGACAGGTAGGGGATCTTGTACCTGGGACATTCTTTAAAAAGGAGCACGACTCATTAAGGAGGGTCTATTCTGGATTTGTAATGAGGACTCTGAAGCTCTTTTTTGGTAGGACTCTTGGGATGGACACCCTTCTATTCTTGCCAGTTTCCCTCAGCTCCAATCCCTTTGCAATATTTTTACTGATGTTGGGTGGGTCAAGGTGGAGAATTTTAAAATGATTAACCGTAAAGGTCTGTTAGAGATGACATGTTGGAAGGATCCACATGAGTGGCCCTTGGGTGGCTCAGTTAAGGATCGTATTGAGCTGGCTAAAATCTTGGAGGGAAGGTTATGCAGTTCCCTTAAAGAGAGACATTTAGGCTGGGGTCCCAACCCGAAAGGAAAAATTACGGTAGTAGCAGGTTATGCTATGTTAGACATGCAATTGCATGGTCTGGCAAATGTGCCCTAGTGGAAGAAGGTATGGAATAGCTCTCCTTGGCCTATGTGTAATTTTTCTCTTATGGCTGGTTTCTCAAAGGAAATGAATTACGTGGGAGAACCTTCAAAGGAGAGGCTTTCAGGAACCCTTCATTTGTGTTCTTTGTTTGAGCAGTGAAGAATGCAGCTCTCATTTGTTTTTTCAATGCCCGTTCTCTAGAGAGATCTGGCATAGGTGGTGGGAGGCATGGCAACATGCCTGTATCCATGCTACCTCCTTAGTTGAATTTTGGGAAGCATGGGCAGACCTCCAATGAAGACTTCGCTTCTTCAGGTGGCTTGGGCTATTGGGCTTGCTTTTATTATTTGGAATCTTTGGTTGGAAAGAAACCGTAGGGTTTTCTATGACTCCAAACTGGGGAGTTTTCAATTGTGGTAAAAGATAGTTTAGCAGGCTTCAAGAGGCTATTTGTGCAAAGTGTGATATGTCTGAAAATAAAGATCCAGGCGATTATGCCATTGTGAAGAATTTAAACTTGGGGGACAATAAGCTGGACTACAATGCTAGAAAACGATCCCGACATGTTAAGCAGAACATTTGTAGCGATGGGAGGTGGATACCTCCTCCTGATGGTGTCTTGAAGATTAATACAGATGGTTCCTCAAGTGGGAACCCAAGACATGCTAGTATCAATGGTATTGGTAGAGGTTATGATGGAGATATTTTTTTCTTCTCTGTTTATAAAGGACAGCACTCTAAAAATTTGATGGAGGCTCTTGCCATTAAGATTGCAGTTGAGAGAGGATATTCTCTAGGATGGAGGAGGATTATCTGTGTCAGATTCTCAGATTGTCGTGGATATGCTGAACAAGCAGAAGTTGAATGATGTTAGTTGGCAATTATCCTCTGTGGTTAGACAGATTTTAAGCATGTGTAGTTCCTTGGATTCCGTTGCCTTTTGTCATATCCCCATAAAGTGGAACAAAGTGGTTGACTGTTTGGTGAAGTGGGTTTTAGAGAATGTAGATGGTTGGGATATTGAAGGGAGGGATGGTTCACCTTCGGATTATCTTGAGACCTTAGAGAGATTAATGGTGGAGGACAAGAATATGTAGTGTAGTTGCTAGAGGCTTTTGTTGGGAACCTTTTATTTTGTTGTTTTTGTCTTGGTGGGCCTGAGGAAAAGTGTGTAAAGGTTTGATTTTTTTAGTTTCTAGCAAAACATTTCAGCAAATAAAATTCACTAAGTGAAGACGACATGATATAGTCACATGACTTGTGACTTGTGAGTCATAAAATCATTATTTGACCAGTGTCAAAAATGTAGAGTGGGGTTGATTTTTTCCTTCTGTGTCAGATTAATAAGGACTCGGTCAGTGTCTGAAGCACTTGCAAGTCCTAATAACTCACAAGATTTTGGCTTATGCTACACTTTGGCTTGGATATAGAAAACAAATTACACAAAAAGAATTTAAAAAATGGTTACCCGGTTTTCAGTTTGGAATCAAAGTATGTATCAATTTTCAGAAATAGTTTTTAGAATTTTCTCTTAAATAAAGATGCGCACCAGTTTAATAGACTTCCTAGAAACAAATTTATGCAGATTTGTATGTAAATGGGGTGCTGTTTCTGGTTGCTTATCTGTCATTGTCTTCAATAGTTCAGCCATTTGCTCAACGGGACCAAACACATCCATTTTAAGAGTATTTTTCACTTTCTATGGAGAAAGTCAAATCACTCGTAAAACCTTCATAAGAATTAAAAGGGTAGGGAAAGAACCCAAATGATGAGACGAAATAACCATTTTGGGAACAATGCAAGAAGCTTGCTGGAGGCTATGTTGACCATACAATGTTTGCAACAAAATAATTAATAACATTTAAGATGCTTTCTTCCCCAAATTTCTAGCAAAGCTATGAAAGTCCATCCAAATACGTTGGAATTCAATGATCAAGTAAAGACAACCTTGACTCTATCTCAGCTTCAAAAACGTTTTTAATAGAGACCCAAGTTAGGGAATTTGTAATGAGCCTGACTGGCTCTGTCTGTTGAAACCACTGAAAACTTTATTACTTTCTTTCTATGAAAATACTTAATAGGCTGGAATTGTATTTCTATCAATTTTTATGTCCTTTTCGGAATCAATACAAAGTATAAATTGAAGAATTTAAAGTATTTCGATAACAAAGTCTGCAGTTCTGAATTTAAAATGCATTAACTAATTTAATCTTTTGAAACAATACAACTCCTAACAGCAAATTATTTATTCATTAAATAAACTAAGAAGAACCTGGCTTTAATTCCGCATTCACTAATGCTGGCCGCTGTTGAAGTGTGGACCCGATAAGGATCTGCGTGAGTCACCCACGTGACACACTAATGGCAGCTTGTAGCACTGGCGGCGTCAGAACTAGCACCCGCAGCGCTTGACGATGTTCTCCTATATTGCGGCAGTCTTCCTCCTGCCGCGATTTACCTTTCCAGCCTCTAAACCTCACGTGTGGACTCCTCAGCGTAGGTTCAAACTTAATTCAACCCCAGCCTTAATACATCAAGCGTGAGGATGGATTCCCAGTCTGCCACGGCACGTTGTCTTCACCACAGCCGTGAGATATTAATGGTGTGATTTCCTCCAACAATCCGCACACCAACAATGAATTCGATCTCCAAACAAATTACAATTGGATCGAATCTCAGTAATGTAATCTTTTTCCCTAGGATGCAAATCGACCTCTTTAATGCAGGCCTTAGTTCAATTGCAATCAAAATTCAGAATTTCTTCAATCGTATACAGAAGCACGATGAAGATGTGATTGATCATACAGCAGTGATCAATCAGAGATTAGTTCCAAGAAGAATCAGTCTTTTGTAACTAATTTGACCCTTTTAATTCAGCAAGGGCTCAGACAATGAGAGATAATTCTCCAGACCAAGTTTTTATAAAATATAATCGATGATCAACTTCACAAAAGAGCTCGAATTTATAACTCCTTG
>MU225536.1:530504-544693 GCA_018584345.1 Thuja plicata
AGTTTTTATAAAATATAATCGATGATCAACTTCACAAAAGAGCTCGAATTTATAACTCCTTGGATGCCAAAGTTTCCAAAAATCATCACCAGTTAACCATTCTTCGAAATGACAACTTCCAAAACATCATAATAATAAAGTATTATTATTATAATATTATAACCACTTTATTAATTAATAACATATTGTTATTAATTAATAATTAAATATTATCACTCTAATGATAATTCCTACATCCCTAACTGTAATGGCCGATCAACCTGGTCCTCAACTGCACTGCTAGAAATAGTAACTGGCCTCCAACTGACTTACTATAAATAGTAAGTCCAGATTTGCACTAATCGGCAAAACTGACCACTGAGACCCTCAAAACATTCTGTCAACTCACGAGGGTTGCACTGATGAATTAACCATACTCAGGCTCCCAGAACCTGCTAATTTGAGGACATCACAGTCTGCCCTCCCTGAAATTGCTTGTCCTCAAGCAACCGCAATCCAGGGTGCTGCATAATATCCTCGGGTTCCCAAGTAGCATCCTCTTCAAGTAACCCCTGCCATTTGACCAAGTACTCCGGAAAGTCCTCCGGCGCAACTGTCTCTCGCGTACCTCCAAAGTGGCCTCAGGTATCAACTCCAGTTTTCCCTCATCATCCATGGGTGGTAATACAGCAAAAGGAATCACAGTTCGGCCTAAGGCTTCCTTGAGGCGCGAAACATGAAACACATTGTGAACTCTGATGTCCTCAGGTAATTCTAACTCATAAGCCACCTCTCCTACACATCGGATCACCCGAAATGGCCCATAATACTGTGGCTTGAGCATTTCCACCCCACTCTTCTTGATAGAAGACTACCTATAAGGCTACAACATCAAATAAACCATGTCCCCGATCTCAAAAGAACGGGCTGTCCTCTTTTGATCCGCATACTGTTTCTGCTGATTTTGTGCTCTCTGAATATTATCTTTCAGTGCCCTCATGATAACCTAACTATCCTGCAATAAATCACCTGCACTGGGCACTCTGCTGTCACTGCACAGTAAATCCACAAAGGTCGGGGGATCATAACCATACAAGGCTCGGAAGGGGGACATCTGTATTGTCATATGAAAAGTGGAGTTATAACAATACTCACACATGTGTATCCACTTTACCCAAGCCCTCTAATGCGATGAAACATAATTCCAAAGATACCTTCAATCCACTTGTTAACAATCTCGGTCTGGCCGTCAGTCTGTGGATGATAATTGGTACTCGGTGTCAACTCTGTCCCACATAACCTGAAAACTTCCTGCCAGAAGTGGCTCATGAAGCGACTATCCCGATCACTCACAATGTTTCGGGGTAGGCCATGCATCCTAAACACCTCCCGGAAGAATAAATCTGCTAGCTGCACTGCCAAATAAGTAGCAGTGATAGGGAGGAAGTGTGCGTATTTCGTGAGCCTGTCTACTACCACGAAAATACAATCCCGCCCTTGGGCTTTGGGTAGCCCCACAATGAAGTCCATAGAAATACAATTATGAGTAACATCATAAGGCCCTCGACAATAAAAGCAAAGTTTCTTCCTCCTTAAATCATTAAGTGTCTCTTGATCTAAGGGTGCTGCCATAGGACGTTTAGATTCTGATTTTTCTTCCCTTCTTGGGGCTATCCTATTATAAGGTGGTCCTAAAGGTCTCGCAGCGAACTATCTCTTCGGTGCAGAAGACTCTTCAAGGCCTAATGTAAGGATGGGGGATCTAGGGATTTAACCCATCTACGTAGTGGTTCAACTAGTCCCTCTAGGAATAGCATCACCCTCCTCCGCTCCGAGATGTCCTACACCATCACTGATATGCGCTGAAACTCACTAATGTAGGCCTCTAGGCTAGCTGTCTGCCATAACTGAGCCAACTCTCTGAAGTAGACCTTGGGATCTTTCCTGTCGAAGCGCTCAATCAGTCTATCCACAAACTCCTGATAGACAGTAATCTGGTCATGATGCAATGACCTCAATCCGTGGTAACACCAGTCATGTGCAGTTCCATCTAAGTGCAAAACTGCAAATCTAATGGCATCTATCTCGGTCATCGGACGCAGTGCAAGGTAGGTATCAAGCTTGTGGATCCAAGCTCTAGCAGTGACCCTACCGCTGCCATCAAAATGTGCTAGCGTCATCTTGCTGGCTACTTGTCTCAGATCATTATGTCCCATCCTTTGCCTATCTTGTGCAGGTCTTCCCCTGGCGTGTTCCCGTTTCTGAGTCAAATATCGGTCAAAATTTAAGTTTTGTTTCAAGGCCGGAGGAAGGCCATCCCATTCAGCATAGTGTGAGACTATGTCATCAGCAAAAGGGGCACTCTCATCATCAATACTGGCTGTGTCAGAATCTGGCCTCATAAATTTGGGCCCTTGGGGCCTGAACTGATCTCCCCTATCATCTGTCCTGTCAGCTCTATCACGTCTCGAGGTCTGAGGCTCATAATCTCTGTACCTGTCATCAACCCGTGACCGATGTGATGCAACAGAAACATCACGTGATCTGTCCCTACTCTGACCTCTAGGAAGAACGATCCCTCTCAATGTGTCAGAAAGCTCATGTAATACATCAACTACATGATGTTGGCCTACAGCTAAGTTCCTGAATGTTTCCCTAGCCTCTCTGTCTATATCTGCTTCAATGGGCCTGGCCTGGCCTGGATTGCTGAGCCACCTGCATTATTATCTCCACCCAGCACTGTGCCAAACTGGATATTTGGATCGTCCACGTTTGGTGGAGGCGAATGGCCTCTCCTGTAATAATGTCTACCAAGGATGAATCTCCTGTCGTCTGCCATAAATGATTCTCCAAATAATAATAAAATAATGAACCCGATTTCCCTGCAGGCTAGCAGGAAACCGCTCTGATACCACTGTAATGAGCCTGACTGGCTCTGTCTGTTGAAACCACTAAAAACTCTATTCCTTTCTTTCTATGAAAATACTTAATAGGCTGGAATTGTATTTCTATCAATTTTTATGTCCTTTTCAGAATCAATACAAAGTATAAATTGAAGAATTTAAAGTATTTCGATAACAAAGTCTGCAGTTCTGAATTTAAAATGCATTAACTAATTTAATCTTTTGAAACAATACAACTCCTAACAGCAAATTATTTATTCATTAAATAAACTAAGAAGAACCTGGCTTTAATTCCGCATTCACTAATGCTGGCCGCTGTTGAAGTGTGGACCCAATAAGGATCTGTGTGAGTCACCCGCGTGACACACTAATGGCAGCTTGTAGCACTGGCGGCGTCAGAACTAGCACCCGCAGTGCTTGATGATGTTCTGCTATATTGCGGCAGTCTTCCTCCTGCCGCGATTTACCTTTCCAGCCTCTAAACCTCACGTGTGGACTCCTCAGCGTAGGTTCAGACTTAATTCAACCCCAACCTTAATACATCAAGCGTGAGGATGGATTCTTAGTCTGCCACGGTAGGTTGTCTTCACCACAGTCGTGAGATATGAATGGTGCAATTTCCTCCAGCAATTTGCACACCAACAATGAATTCGATCTCCAAACAAATTACAATTGGATCGAATCTCAGTAATGTAATCTTTTTCCCTAGGATGCAAATCGACCTCTTTAATGCAGGCCTCAGTTCAATTGCAATCAGAATTCAGAATTTCTTCAATCGTATACAGCAGCACGATGGTGTGATTGATCATACAGCAGCAATCAATCAGAGATTAGTTCCAAGAAGAATCAGTCTTCTGTAACTAATTTGACCCTTTTAATTCAACAAGGGCTCAGACAATGAGAGATAATTCTCCAGAGCAAGTTTTTATAAAATATAATCGATGATCAACTTCACAAAAGAGCTCGAATTTATAACTCCTTGGATGCTAAAGTTTCCAAAAATCATCACCAGTTAACCATTCTTTGAAATGACAACTTCCAAAACATTATAATAATAAAGTATTATTATTATAATATTATAACCACTTTATTAATTAATAACAATTGTTATTAATTAATAATTAAATATCAATTATCACTCTGATGATAATTCCTGCATCCCTGACTGTAATGGTTGATCAACCTGGTCCTCAACTGCACTGCCAGAAATAGTAACTGGCCTCCAACTGACTTAGTATAAATAGTAAGTCCAAATTTGCACTAATCAACAAAACTGACCACTGACACTCTCAAAACATTTTGTCTACTCACGAGGGTCGCGCTGATGAATTGACCACACTCAGGCTCCTAGAACCTGCTAATTTGGGGACATCACAGTCCACCCTCCCTGACTAGAACATAATTACAAAATACCTTTTCGTCTCAACATCACAATGTTTTTGATAAGTGTATATAGTATATACATCCATCAAGCTTTGGAGCCCCTAGTTGCTATATCATTTGTCAAAGTCTATTGTAATGAAGATGGGTCTGTGGTGTATTGTATAAATTGTAAAATTCGATGCACAACACATGGCTGTATTTAAAACTCAAAAATATAGGGGAAGTCAGAGTGAAATAAGCAATAGAAAAGTCAAATTGGTTTCGAGAAAAAATTTATTATCATGCATGCGTCCTATATTTGATAAGCCAATATATAAATTGCAGAAGCAAGAACCTTTGAAAACTCAACAGTTATCTTTTCTTACTGCCCAAGCTTCTCCTTGAAAAATTGTGATCATTTGAAAAATGGGTCAAATGAGATAAGTATCAATAAAATGGTGATTTTCCATAAATTTTTCACAATGTTTTTTAATTTTCTAATTAAAAAAATTAGGATTTGTGGGATTTTTCGATTCCTGCAGTAATCTTTATTTTTATTAGTTTCCTTACCCAAACCCTAATCTTATTTTTGGCAATAACTTGAAAATACAATCTTTAGATTTGCCCAGTTATCTTAAGTAATTTTGCTGCAATGGTACAAACAAGAAAGAGCTTTGTCCATCTTACATTTTCTTGAATTGGAATCAGGAAGAGAATGAATTTGAGTTAGATCGAAGATAATACTCCTTGAAAGCATGGGGAGGAGAGGGAAGGAAAGTGGAGAGGAAAATGAGAGAAAGGGAGACAACGCTTCCACAAAAATAGGTTCAACTTAATTCAACCCATTTGAAAACAAAATGACAATATAAAATTGGTAGGTTCAACATCCTATTAAGATATATTAATACATTAGCATAATATAGTATGATTAGTAATTAATAAAATCAATATTGTATTATAATTAGGAAGAAGATTAAATTACGATTATAATAAGATATGTGACATAATAGTCTCACTTGATACATATTAAGATAAAATAAGATGATGCAAACAAGCCCAGGGATAAGCCCAGACAACTAGCCAATTCAACTCACATTCATTTCAAACAGATACAATCGATGGAATAATATGCAGGCTAATAACAACAAACTAAACTCATTCTATATTCAATTGAAATAAAGATTTTAGACATCAAACCCAATTTCATTCATCTGCAAAAATATTACAATCCATGATATTTCATGGCTTCACACATGCACTTTCAAATCTGCTCTCTTTCTCTGTCTTGATCTGCACTCTTTCTCTGACTTGGGCAGCAGGAAACTCTTCAACTTATGCTCACAATGCTAGTATTTCTTCTGGAAAAGCATACTCTTCAAACCCAACTTATAATAGAGGCATCCAGCTCCTCAATGCATCCCTTTTATGCTGTTTTTGAATGCTTCTTAATGCAGCCTCAAAGCGGCATCCGACTCTTCATTTCCTTCCTCAATGTTTTGTCATCACTTACAAGAAGCTTGGCTTTTCAGTTTTCTCCAGCATAGCTGTCAAACCTCTCTGACAAGAAATAATTTATAAATCTTCCAATTTAATATCAAATGTGCCAGAGAGTGCAAAGGACACCTAGAAGCCTCCCAAAAGTGCATAGAAAATTGTTGACAGACCACTTTTTGTTAATGTTATGATAGCTGCGTGAGAATTCATTCATACCTGTGTTGATCAGCATCAATTTTCTCAGAGTTTATTTGCGATGACGGACTGTGATCATCATTCCTTTGATTCTTCACTTATATGGATTCTAATCTCATTCTTGACTCTCTGTTTTGTTTCATTGGGGGCTGCTTCTTTTTCTACGGAGATGCTTCGTGCCTGAGACTATGTTTTCTACTGAAGACTGTAACATCTTTCATTATTTGTCACTGCTCAGCGTTATGGTTTCCATGTATTGAGTTGTATGTGATTAAAGTTCCTTTGGACAACCGTCATCATCAGAAGTGTTTCGTCTTCCTTTCTGAACCGTCACCTCCCAGCTGTGTTGTAAACTTGTAACAATGTGCGTGTATCATCGGGTTGTAGACTTTATCAGTGTTCAACGTTCCTTGACAGCCATTTTTCTCTCATTATTGTTTACTTCTATTTTTATGTCTTCGTACGGGCAATGGGATGACAGCATCGTGATTTCTTCATGGCTGATGTGGCTCGTGTTTATGACTCACGTGGATTCGACTGGCCTCTATTCTGCTGTCAGTTCATGGTAATGAAATGGGCGTCTCTTTGTGTTCCATTTGAAATGTCTATTTAGACTTGGTCGGGTTCAGTTAGCGATTGTTGATTGATGGTCGCTGGGTAATTCTCCAGACGGTATTGGAAGAGGGATGTATGTATTTTGTCTCAGTATCAGAGAATGCAATTATTGTTTACAGCAAGAATCGTATGTGAGTTGATCGATCATTGTGTGATGTCTATTTGGAGAATTAAAAGGAGACTTCAGTATATGAAGTCTTTCTGGGGGTTTTCCATGTGTCTAAAATATTCTTTGATATCTTCTCTGTATTGAGGGCAATTTATGCTACAGTATTATTTCTACAGTTGATCAATGTATGATCATTTGGTGTGTAAGACATTCAGATTGTTGAAAGTATCTGCGATATACTTGGAGCATTTTTATATTCTGTAATTGCATAACCGGAGTGATCGAACTGTGTACAAGGCTGATTGTTTAACTGTTAAGAGTTAACAGTTATAAGGTCAAGAACATTGTATTTGTTTTGAGAATACAATAAAGAATCTATCTTTTGTGGGGCTGGGTTTTTCACCCTCAAGTGGAGGGTTTTCCCAGGATAATTTTTGTGTCATCTGTTAATTATGTTTCTGTTATTGCATTCTAGTTCTAAATTTAACATGGTATCAGAGCAAGTCGATGTAAAGATCCAGAACAAGAATAGGACGATTGGATCCTAGAAGAATCGCGATGTCTAATAAGTGTCAATATTGTTTGGCATGTGTTGTCGGGTCTGTGTTGCTGCTGAGATTGAGGACAGATGAACAGCTGAGAAGTCATTCTATGTTTAATGTGCAGAAGTCTTGATGGGCGCTGTTGAAATTTCTCGAGTCATACATTCAAAATAACTGATTGCTAGGAATGCTTGCTAATTGAATGTTGATGATTTAAGCCACAGAAATTTAAGAGATTATGATGTGTAATAGGAACATCGAAAGAAATGAGGGATTCATATGAGTACGTGTAGCAAAAGAGTTTGGAGAGGAGAATACCAGAAGAAGCTTCTTACCTAGAAGGGATAATTATAAGAAGAAATATGGGTTTGAAGTGATTGGGTTTGAGGTTGTTCCTTGTAGTGTAAAGTGAGATTCAGCTGCCTTGTTGAAGAATAAGATATAATCCCTTCAAGTACAGTGTGATGAAGAGATGCAACCGATGGGATGCATATTTGAAGATGGATGATGTTAGGGTGCTCTGTTTTTCTATCTTAAATTCTCTTATGGCGCAAGCACAAATGACAGAGGATCTTTCTGGATGGAAGCTTGTCCTAGAAATTGCTGTTGGTTATGTAGCTGTTAGAATTGTTTACCCGCTGGGAATCTACGGTCACAACATTGGAACCATCCTGATTACCCTTGGCTATGCAGCCGATTGTTTGCACCTGATATGAGAGTTTCTTGACATTTATCAATTAAATTGAAAAATGAATAACAGTGGTTCTGTATTTTTTAATTTAATTAATAAATATGAACAAATTGTCATATCAAGTGCAAATAATCTGCTGCATAGACTCTGCCATCTTGATTTCCTTGAGCGGGTGTTGACATGGAAACACAAGTCATTTGTTGTTCCTATTCTAAGCATATGTGAAGACTGAAATCTGAAAGAGCATTGCTGAATTAATCAACAACAAAGAGATAAGTATTTTATGATTGTACCTTTGAATATTGATCATAAATTTTATGTAGTTAATATTATTTCATGTTATAACACTAGGAATAGTGAATCATGTATGTTTTAGCATTGGTCCGTTTATTCTCTTAAGAATAGTTTGATTCTATAAATTATTATTAATCCCTCTTGGTTGGAGGACGGATCAAGAAGCAACAAGATGATGAGAGACTACATAAGGAATTCAAGTAAGTAAGAGATTTATGCATCATGTTAGAAAGTCATGCAGCAGGTAGTATTAAACAAACATGAGGGCACTGCTTGCAGCCATGGGACTGAATTGATGACACATAAAGGGTTGCAGATTTTGTTTAGACTATTTTGTGTGAGTATTGTAGGTGTTGGCTGAAGCCTAGAAATCTGATTGCTCTGTTTGGGTTGCTCAGATTGCTACTGCAGGCATATTAATAATATTTCACATTTTTAAGTGACTGATTTTTAGTTACAGAGACTGAATATCCTGATTTGAATGATTTCAAATGTCATCTTCAAAAGTGTCTTTATTTCCATCATGGTTGGAGGTTTGCTTCCTATTATATGAAGACACATATCATTGCTAAAGGTTATTCTTCATTATTGAGTTTGCAAAAAGGGTGAACTGAGCTTATTTAGATTATGAGAGATTGCATACAAAGAAGGAAGAACTTGATGCAATCTATGAGGAAGTTATGCAGGCTGAAGTATGAAGCCCCTTACTGTCGTGTGATCAGTTTCTTCTAAGAGGAGGAGATGTCACTCAGAGGGAGCTCTATTCCAGAGAACTTCTTTGCAATCTCTGAGGCAGCAGGGATCAAGAGGGAGTTTTGTGAAGAAGTGTATATGTCAACTAAGTGGGTTGCAGTGTTGCAGAGAACAGAACTGTGCAGCCAATATAGATTTGACATTGGTAGCTCCGCAAACTTTTTGTATAAGGTGATCTAGGATGAGGTCAGGGAGGACAGTCTTGGATTTTAGCATGTCTGAAGTTTTGGAGGTGTGTTGTAACCGTACCTCTAATGCAAGCATTGTAGGCAACCTTGAACAAGGAGGTCAGGAGGTTGATGCAAGTGATTGAAGATTCAGAGGGAGCTTGAGCAGCAGATGGAAAGTGCCAAATCCTTTGCAGAGGATCAGCAAGCTCGTGTAGCAGTGTGACTACTAAAGCTGATTGTTTGGTCAAACATTGGAGCCAACTGTATCTTATTGTGATAATCAAAGTTGTGCGATTCTTGCCCCTATTGAGAGGGAGTTCTTGTTAAGAGGTTGTCTCAGCATTCAGTTGTACCTATTATATGCTATAATGCTTTTTTCTCTGAGATGCAGAAATTTAAGGTGAAAGCTCTTGTAATGCATTCTACTCTGTGAGAGAAGTTTGAGGTGCAAGCCCTTGTTAATGCATTTTTCTCTGGGAGAGAAGTTTGAGGTGCAAGCCCTTGTTAATGCATTCTTCTTTGTGAGAGAAGTTTGAGGTGAAAGCCCTTGTTCCACCTTGTGGGAGTAGCCATGGTGGATCCACCCTCTGGGAATACCTTGTTCCACCCTATGGGAGTAGCCATGGTGGATCCACCCTTTGGGAGTAGCCATGGTCGATGTCATGTGAGAGACTCCATGACTTAGCTCTTGTGTTCTTTCACCCTCTAGGAGTAGCCATGGTTAACGTTATGCTGAGATGACCATATAATGTTGAGAAATATTTTGATAAGGCTTTTTTATTGACACATTTTGGGTGCAGCCTTTTGTGTTTGTCATGTTGAGAGACACAATGACATATGAATGATGTCTCTCTTGCTAAGAGGGAGTGTTAATGTTGTGGTAGCTGTGCGAGAATTCATTCATACCTATGTTGATCTACATCAATTTTCTTAGAGTTTATTTGTTATGATGGACTATGATCATCATTCCTTTGGTTCCTTCACTTGTTTGGATTCTCATCTCATTCTTGATTCTCTGTTTTGTTTCCTCAAGGGCTGCTTCTTTTTCTGCGGAGATGCTTCGTGCCTGAGACTATGTTTTCTACTAAAGACTATGTAACATCTTTCATTATTGGTCACCGCTCAGCGTTATGGTTTCCATGTATTGAGTTGTATGTGATTAAAGTTCCTTTGGACAACCGTCATCATCAGAAGTGTTTCATCTTCCTTTATGAACCGTCACCGCCTACATGTGTTGTAACAATGTGCGTGTATCATCGGGTTGTAGACTTTATCGGTGTCCAACGTTCCTTGACAACCGTTTTCTCTCATTATTGTTTAATTCTATTATTATGTCTTCATACGGGCATTGGGATGACTCAGCATCGTGATTTCTTCATGGCTGATGTGGCTCGTGTTTAGGACTCACATGAATTTGACTGGCCTCTTTTCTGTTGTCGGTTCATGGTAATGAAACGGGCATCTCTTTGTGTTCCATTGAAAAAGTCTATTTAGACTTGCTCGGGCTCAGTTAGCAGTTGTTGATTGATGGTCGTTGGGTAATTTTCCAGATGGTATTGGAAGAGGGATGCGTGTATTTTGTCTCAGTATCAGGGAATGCAATTATTGTTTACAACAAGAATCGTATGTGAGTTGATCGATCATTGTGTGATGTCTATTTGGAGACTTAAAAGGAGACTACAGTATATGAAGTCTTTATGGGGGTTTTCCATGTGTCTAAAATACTCTTTAATATCTTCTATATTGAGGGAATTTATGCTACAGTATTATTTCTGCATATGATCAATGCATGATCATTTGTATGTGTAAGAAATTCAGATTGTTGAGAGAATCTACGATATACTTGGAGCATTTTTATATTCTCTAATTGCATAACAAGAGTGACCGAACTGTGTACAAGGCTGATTGATTAACTATTAAGAGTTATAGTTATAAGCTCAAGAACATTATATTTGTTTTGAGAATACAATAAAGAATCTATCTTTTGTGGGGCTGGGTTTTTCACCCTCAAGTGGAGGGTTTTCCCAGGATAATTTTTGTGTCATCTTTTAATTGTGTTTATGTTATTGCACTCTGGATCTAAATTTAACATTTTTTATGTTAATTATTGAGTTACTAGATTCGGACCCTGGACCCTGGATTCAGGTCCGGGTCTGAATTCACAGACCGGTCCGCGTTGGATCTAGGCAGGGTCCGGATTTGGACCTCTGGGTTCGTCGGGATCTGCAGCCCGCGGATCCTGACGGACCCAGAGGTCCAAATCTGGAACCTGCCCAGATCTAACGCAGACCCGTGGGTATTCTGCATGGACCCTCGAGGATCTGATGCGGATCCCTAGGGACCCAAGGCCCACCATAAAAAAAAGTGGGTCCAAACCACTTAAAAGAGATTTTTTTAATGTTTTTTTCTTTCTAACCCTTAAACAACCCTGATTATGGAGCCTCCAAACACATTTCAATTGTATTTTGCTCTCATTCTTACAAGTTTGTAGTGAGGTGATTGTATTCAAAGGAGATTGATTGTGTATTGGCAAATACCTTCCAAAAAGAAGATTTGAGTGATTAAGGTATGCATTTCAACCATGTTCTTTAGTTTTTTGATAGATTATTTCAAATTTTTGAAAAGGTTTACATTTTTTTCAAGTTTTTGTATAAGTTTCAAAGTTTTTTTTTTTTTCATTTTTGTTATAGATCGCAACAATCATACAATGAGTAGTCAAGGCTCAGTAGGTGGGGAGAGATCTCAAAAATTTAAAGTTGATAAAGGGTTTCCTTTATAGAGACACAATGCAAGAATTTCTCAATGTCCTGGAGGTAGGGGGTTTATATGGAAATGTAATTTTTGCCACACAATATAGAAGCTCCTACTCCCGAGTAAAATTGCATTTTTTTGGCCCTGGGGGTCAAGGGATTAACATGTATGAGGGCCCAAGGCCAAATAAGAAGGGGTTATCAGTTGCACAAATAGCAGGTTTTGTAAAAGAACAAGAAGATGCTGACAAATTAGTTTCAAAAGGGAAACAAGGTGCCTATACCAGGAAACAAAAAGCAATACCACCATCCTCTCAAACAACCACTAGAACACATCCCTTCTTGCCTACACCTTCTAGGGATGATGAAGATGTAGAACAACCCCAAATGACCACCCACAAGAGAGGCCCATTAGATAGGGCATTTCAAAATGAGTCGAGAGATATTGCTGATCAAAAAATTGGACCTTGCCTCTTTGCGAATGGTGTTCCATTCAACTTAGTGAGATCACCTTATTGGAGGGCGATGGTGCAAGCAATAAATAATGCACCTTCTGGTTACCAAGGCCATGGATATGAAAAGGTGTGCACCACCTTATTACATAGTGAGAGAAAAACTGTAGAGGCCCAACTAAAACCAATAAGAGATTCTTCGGTTCAAACGAGTGTGTCTATTGTTTCAGATTAATGGAAAGATTGCAAAAACCGTCCATTAATCAATGTAAATGTTGTAAGCCCCAAGGGGTCAATGTTTTTGAGGGCAGTCGACTGTGAAGGGGAAGTAAAAGATGCAGAGTTCATTGCCAAGATTCTCATTGATTCCATAGAGTCTGTGGGCCATGAAAATGTCGTCCAAGTAATTACAAACAATGCAAAAGTTTGCAAGGCTACACATGCTTTGGTAGAGGCTAGATATGATCACATCTTTTGGACACTGTGCACTGTCCATTCTCTCAATTTAGTGATGAAAGCAATCGACACCCAAGTAGAATGGGTGAAACAGATATATGAGGAGGGTGAGGAGATTCAAATGTTTGTGACAAATCACCATATGTCACAAGCAATTTTCAGAACTTATTCGAGATTGGAATTACTGAAGCAAAATTTTAGAATTTAATTTATTTAGTTTTGTATAACTGAATAAAATATTTTGTGTTGTTTACATATTTAAATATTTTAAATGTATTACTAACTTACTATTAACATGTTCTTAGGTGGTTGAAACTTGTTTTGCCTCACACAATCGTCTTGAGATGACTTGTGAAGGTAAAGCTTGCATTGTCACAGATGGTCATTAGCAACCAATGGGGCATTTGGAAGCAGTCCAATACAACAAGGGCCCAAAAAGTGAAGGCAATGATACTGGATGATGATTGGTGGGGTCGTGTGGAGTATGTTTTGGAATTCACCGAGCCAATCATGTCAATGCTTTGCTTTGCTGACACTGATGAACCATGCCTCGGAGATGTCTATGATTCCATGGACACTATGTTGGAGGAGATAAAATTGGTAAGTTATAATACATTCCTCTATCTTTGTTTATTGAGAGATATCTAGATTCTAAATTACCATAACGATAATTTAATAAATTTACATCAAGATAAGTATAACTGACATGAAAATCATTTGATATCCTAGGTCATACAAAACAGAGAGAATGATCCTGAGGACAACTATTACAAAAAGGTGGAAGCAATTGTTCATCATCATTGGAACAAGATGACCACACCTTTACACCTCCTAGCATATGCTCTATCCCCCAGGTACTATAGTGCACCCGTACTTAGCATTCCAAGTAGAGTGCCACCATTTAGAGATGCTGAGGTTGCAAATGGGTATAGGAGGGCATTAAGTAAAATCTTCCGCAATCCAGAAATTGGGGTAATCGTTAGGAATGAAATTGGATCATTTATCTCTTGAAGTGATCTCAACCCTACTGCTGCCGATGACCAAAGCCAAATGAATGCTATTAAATGGTGGTACCTTCATGGGCAATATTATATGTACCTCCAACCTCTTGCAATAAAGATTCTATCACAAGTAAGTTTTTTTTCTTTTTTTTGGCCACTTGCATTGTAGAATTTAACACTTAACACTTTTGAATTTATCATGTATTTATTTAATTTTGTTGGTTTTTTCTCTAGGTTGCGAGCTCTTTTTCCGCTGAGCAAAATCGGAGTACTTACTCCTTTATCCACTCAATCAAACATAACCGGTTGGCTGCAAAAAAAGCAAAAGACTTCGTGTATATTCACAACAATTTGTGCCTCCTGGCACAGAAGGATCCAAAATACAAGAAGGGGCCAAAGAAGCTTTGGGATGTAGCACCTGAG
>MU225536.1:574322-606750 GCA_018584345.1 Thuja plicata
GCTTCAATAATAGTTCTATTTTTCCTTTCTGCTACTCCATTCTGTTGAGGATTATAAGGTACAGTATACTCCCTCTTAATCCCAACAGAAATGCAAAAATCTTTAAAGTTTTCAGAGATGTATTCACCTCCGTTGTCTGATCTTAGAATTTTTATTTTCTTCCTAGTTTGATTTTCCACTAATGCTTTAAATTCTTTGAATTTTAGCAATACTTCATTTGATTCTTTGAGTTTAAGAAATTGGATCCAAATTTTTCTAGAGCAATCGTAAACGAAAATCACATATTATGAAAATCCTCCTAGTGAGAGAGTTGACATAGGTCCACATAAATCCATGTGAATGAGTTCTAGTACATTTTTGGTTTTACGTTCACTACAGGGAAATGATCTTTTGAATTTTCCTAGAGCACACCCTTTACAAGTTCCAATATGATCAGATTTTAGATTAGGTATGCCTGTAGTGATTTTCTTTATGGAAGGAAGAGTGCTAAATCCAAGGTGTCCTAACCTTCTATGCCAGAGTTGATTAGAATTTGATACTTCATGACATAGAGCTAATTTGTGACTATTACATAATTTGTATAGGCTTCCATCCCTATACCCTATAGAAATAGCATTTTTGACGTTAGTGTTCTTAGGCCATATTAGCACTTTATCTTCTTGGAATGTAACACGATAGCCTTGATCGGCTAGGCCTGAAATAGAGACCAAGTTCCTTTTTATGCCTACTACAAAGAGAAAGTTTTTTAATTGTAGAGTTTTTCAATTTGATTGAGCAGGTCTCAATTCCTTTCGCTGGATAGGTGGAGTTGTTTCCAATTGTAACATCTTCAGAGGAATGCTCTTCTAGGGTTTCAAATTGATCTTTGAATCCAGTTATATGCCGTGATGCTTCGCTATCGATTATCCAATTGTTTTTATTTGAGTTTACTTCACTTGATAAGGCCAAGAAAAATAGGGATATCTTTGCTTCTTTGGTTTCGGCTATTGCTGCTTGAATTTTCTTTTTCTCTGGACAAAACCTATGTGTATGTCCAAGTTTATCACATTTATAGCACTGCAATTTGAAGAAGTCTCTGGTTTTGTGATTTTGGCTATAGTTTCCCTTCTTATGTTTGAACTTCCTTTTGTTACTTTTGAAATTTGAATGACTGTGTAGAGCTTGGATCTCTCCTCGTTTATTTGGTCTGATTCCTCTTGATATTAATCGGGATTCCTCTTGAGTGCAATCACTCTTTAGTTGACCGAACATAGGTAGAGAAGGGCGACCAATTATACATTGAATAAAAGATTCTCATGAGATAGGTAATCCTCTAAGAGCTATCAATGTTAACTCCATATCATCAACATTGTTCCCATTAGTAGATAGTTGATCCTTTAATTCGCAAATTCTTAGAAAGTAAGACGTGATGGTTACCCCTTTGTTCATTTTTAGATTCAGGAGTTGTTGTTTGAGAGTAAGTAATCTACTTGTATTATTGATCTCATATGTTTCTTGAATTATCTTGAATACTTCATAGGTGGTTTTTAACCTCACTATGGAGGGAAGAATATGGTCCTTAACGACATCGATTATTATATTCTTTGCTTTGCTGTTACGCCTTTTCCAAGTTGATTTATCAAGTTCATCCTCAGGCATCTTTATATCCTCCTCAACATAGGAATCTAACTCGAGTTCTTGAAGCAATGTCAGGATTCGTATCTTCCATGACAAAAAGTTTGTAGCGCCTTCAAGTTTGTCCTCCACTTTAATGCTATTGGCCATTTTATTATTTTTCTCTTATATTCTAATAACAATTTGATATAATTCAGAATTTTTATTTATATGATTCTTCTCTATAGAGGCTTTGATACCATGTTAGGAATGGAGATCTTTAATAGAGAGAATCTAATATGTTATTTTATTCACAATATATACTTCTGAATATTTACTGAATTATAAATGCAGATGTATGTTCTTCGTATGTGTTGTGGTAGTAATATGAACTCTGTAATGGATATTTCTCCACAACATATAGGAAGATATATAAATAAAAAACATAACACTCATGTCTATGTAGAGACATGACTGTACGTGGCTTATGCCACGTACTGCCATGTCTTTACATAGACATGTCGTATCATAAGGTATTGATAATCCACAAAGCCAAGCGTTGTTTCATAACATTGATGTGTTACGTATAACTATCGTATGATAGTTATCGTAACACATATTAATATGTGTTATCATAACTATCATATGATAGTTATCCTAACTTATGCATAACATATGTAAGACATCGACTACGGTCGATATAACAACCTTGTCGAATATAAGAATCCGATTCACTTTATATTTGACATAAAGTATGTTATCAAGTATATCGAATCTAATCAATATGATAGTAATAATATATATATATATATATGCATTACATATATATATAGATACGTCAATCATATCGAAGCTATTATTTAACATGTTAGACACGCAATATATTGCTGGATCAATGTGTGGTAGATGGATTGCTCGTTCAGTTTGAAGCATTGTACACAGATTTCTATTATTTTATCAATAAAGCATCATTTCTTGTGTGGCTGGGTTTTTCTCCTTAAGTTGGAGGGTTTTCCCAGGATAAATGTTGTGTCTTAGTGTTTTTTATTTATGTTTATTGTTGTTTATCCTTATTTATGGGCATAACATTAACATGGTATCAGAGCGAGTCTAAGGAAATGATCCGAACCAGAATAACAAAACTGGATTCGAGAAATGATCCGAACCAGAATAACAAAACTGGATTCGAGAGGAATCGTAATGTCTAATGGGAGTCGAATATGTTGTTCAAAATGACGGATTCATATGAGAACGTGTAGCTGAAGAGCCTTGGAGGGTAGAATCTCTGATGAAGCTTCTTACCTGGACAGGGAGGATGCTGTCATGTTCGTCTATGCTTACATGTTTGGCATTCATGTCTATGAGGATAGCAGTTGTACTAGTGTTCAAATTTTTCATTCTCTATAACTGTGCGATGGCGAAAGATCTATTGGTGGATTGTGAAGAAATTTAGGCAATAAAGAGATAAGTATTTGAATATTGATCATGAATTTTATGTAGTTAATTCATGCTATAATATTGAGAATAGTGAATCATGTATGCTTTTAGCACTGATTTGTATATTTTCTCTCATAGTTTGATTCTATGAACTATTGCTAATCTCTCTAAAAGTGCTTCCAAGACAAATTGAGAAGCAACGGGATGATGAGAGATTACATACAAAGTCATGCAAGCTATAGAAATGAACATGGGAATGTTGCTTGCAGCCATGGGACTGAATTGATGGCAAATAACTTCATTAAAGAGAAAGAACCTATTCAGATTGTCATTGCAATTAGTTTCTTCGAAGAAGAAGAAATGACATTCAGAGGGAGACTATTCAGCTGCAGAAATCAGATTCAAAGGGAGCTTGAGTGGCAGATGTAGAATGCCAAGTCCTTTGCAGAGGATCAACAAGCTTGTGTAGCAGTGTAACGGCAAAAGCTCATTGTTGGACAAACATTGGAGCCAATTTCCTAGTATTGTGATAATAAAAGCCATGAGAATGTTTCCCTTGTTGATAAGGAGTCTCAGCATTCAGATGATATTTTATATGTTTTAATGAGTTCCTCTCTAAGAGGGAGAAGTTCGAGCTGCAATCCCTTGTTAATGAGTTCTTTCTCTGAGAGGGAGAAGTTCGAGGTGCAATCCCTTGTTAATGAGTTCTTCTACGTGAGGGAGAAGTTTGAGGTGCAATCCTTTGTTAATGCATTCTTTCCGAAAGAAGTTTGAGGTGAAAACCCTTGTTCCACCCTCTCCAAGTAGCTATGGTGGATGTCATGTGAGAGACTCCATGACTTAGCTCTTGTGTTATTCAGCCTCTGGTCTGGGAATAGCCATGGTGAACGTCATGTTGAGATGACGATATCACATAGAGAGAATCCATGATAAAGTTTTTGGTTTTCTCACAATGGGTGTAGCCATTGTGAGGTTCATGTTGAGAGAATCCATGACATGAGAATCTGGAAAAATACCTCCCTAGCTAAGAGGGAGTGTTGATGTTATATAGCATCGGGAGTTATCTTTCTCCTGAAGGCGAATTCACTTGTCCAAGAAATGTGAAGGGTCTTGCATTTGGAAATTGAAAAGACTTGCATGGAGATGTGAAAAGACATTAATTTGAAATGAAGAGACTTGTGCTTGGAATGTAAAGAGTTTTCAATTTCGAAGATGAAGAGTCAAGTCTTCTATATGTTTCTTTGTCTTGTGCATTGGTTGGGCGTTAGACACGCATTATATTGCTTGTTTAGTTTGAAGCATTGTACACAAATCTTTATTATTTTATCAATAAAGCATCATTTCTTGTGTGGTTGAGTTTTTCCCCTCAAGTTGGAGGGTTTTCCCAGGATAAATATTAGTGTATTTTTGTGTCATCTATTCTTGCATGTTTTGTGTTAAGAATCTTTTGTTTCTCTTCTATTCTGGTTCAAAACTTTAACAAAATTGACTCTAGACTACAAACTATAGACCAAATATATAGATATGCACACTATAGATGATTCACTGAGGGGATTTGCGTAAATGAAAATAACCTTCCATGTTTTTACCTTGGATACAACTACTGGATTGTTAAGAGGCATGTCTTCCAAGCAAAATTTTAAGATTTAACAAATGAAGCAATCTATAATGTCCCCCTTACATAACTTTCTCAAAATTTGCACTTCAATGAGTCAATTATACTTATGGATATTATGTTCTTGGTTGGAAATATATAATGGACTTATTGCTATGTAAAACTTATATCAAAAGTGACTTCTAAAGCAGGGGCTTAATTGGTCAATGCTATAATATAACCTTCCTTATTTGATTGAAGTTCAAATGTTGTCCAAGAGACATCAATTCTGAAATATGCAAAATATGTTATGATTATTGTGCTTGGTTACACGAAGATCAACTTCTAATCTTTTTTCGGTAATATCGTTGTTCTTAACTGATCTTCTTATGACCATGTCATTGGACCTCTATGAGTCTGATACAAATTGGTTATAATTCAGATTTATGTGCTATCAGCTTCACCTTGACTTGTGATACAAAATATGTCCTTCATTCCTCTAATGATAAGATCAATACAAGTATATTTTTTTGCATTTTAATACAAAGATTGTTGTGTCTAGATAATCCTCATATATTGTGAGATTTACTTGATTCTGAAAGGGAATTATGATCTTGATAATTGTATTTATTAATTCTCCTTGTGAGCCTATAATCTTTGTCGTTGTTCCTGAATGTATAATGCTTAACTTCCAATTCAAAGGATTAGGGGCAATTGTTCTATTGGGCATATCCAATCTTGGTGGCTGAGGGAATTGTTCAAATGCTCAGACCATTAATAGAGTACCGCCGGCAAGAAGCCCTAGTCGAGATTTCAGTGGTGTACCATAGATAGAAACAATAAGATAAGGTGTCGTCCAATATACCTCGAATCTCCCCAATCTTCAAATACAATTCCTCCGCTTATATTAGCCTCAGGCAGCAATTGTAGTTTTGACCATGTTCTTGTTAATTATATAATAATATATCCAATGTAATTGTAAAGAGCCAGCCTGGCTCTATCTCTAAATTTACTTGCAAAAGTTTTATTTGTTTTGGAATTGCAAAATGATATGAATTTTTAACATAGTTTGCCAGGTAAAACAATGATTCCACCAATATTCTTTAACACATCAATTACATTGAAATAGAAATAACCATGCATTCTATTTGATTTAAACTCAAAAACCCAATTGCCAATAACAAATTATACATAACCAAAACTAGCAAATAAATTACAAGAATAACCTGAGATTACTTCCAACGGCTACCATACTGGCTGCAAGTGATGAAAGAAGGCGGCTACAATTTGTTTCTAGTGGTTTCAATGCTAGCCGCAACTGCTAGAAGGTAAACGGCTGTTATAAAAGACCCCCACGCTGAAATGAGTACAAGTCCCAGCTAGAAAGACAAAGGGATTTGCAAACCAACCCCAAATCGTTCCAACAATAGCACCCAAAGATACATTCAGAATTACCAAAGCTAGCTGCAAATTCTGCACAATTCGTTGGCAATGAAATCCAACTCAAAGTGTAAGACACATGAAGAATTTACAACTCTTCTTGCTGAGAATTCGAAACCCTCAACTCCAGAACTCAGAGCAATTAAAACCCAATTTCAAAATGAATGAGAAGCATAATCCCTGATCGAATTCTTCCAAGAACCTTTATAAAGTCTTCCTCACAAATCCATCCCTAAATTCATCTTCACACTTTTCACTTACATAAAGACTGCTTTATGTACACATTTGAAATATAATAAACTATTATATTTCTCTTCACTTTAATGAGGAAAAACAACCCTTTCATTAAAATAACAATATTCTGACACATAGGGTCTTTGTTTTATGAGCTCATGATTTAAAACTTCTCAACCCGATTCCGACGAGCTATAACACTAAGATGCCCAAAATACAATCCCAATAAAAATAGCAACCTTAGCCGATTTAATTAAATAATAATAAAAATTCACCCGTCTTGCAAAAACAACTAAGTATCAGAATCAAAATCTGACAGCATAGTAGTGATCCTGATGATAAAATATGATGAATGAACCTGATGGAGTAACTTACTAAAAATAGACGCTCCCTCCAAGAATCTTGGAGCCCAAACTAGAAGTCGAAAATAAAATCTGAGAGCATCATATAACTCCTCTAAATCATCTGAGCTCCATGGAACCAACTGTTGACTTACTATAAATAGTAAGTCCCTCAAAACGGGGCTACAACCAACAACATGGTCCTCTAATCACCAGTATTAGCCTACAAGGACCCAATAATAGGCTAAAGCCACTAAACTCTAATGCTCACTCAAACCGGGGACATTACAGTCCTCCCTGAAATTGCTTGTCCCCAAGCAATCCCAAAAAGAAAAATACAAAAGTCCACCCGGATCCCAAGGATAGAATGGAGTAATGTCCCTACGATCACCTGCAAACTCCTGTGATGAAGTCACCATCCACTGAGCTAACCAAAACACACTGTCATTATGCTAACCATAGCTGTCCACACAATCTGCAGTGCCAAACCTGTCACTACCTGGATCCCAGTAGAGATGAAACTCGCAGCCATCCATAACAAGGAAGAATGGATATCCAATACCGTCTAAAAGATCAAAGCTCCCTGCACACCCTGCCAATCTACCATGTGTACTCTCGTAATCCAGATATCCATCAATTGTAAAACCATCCTAGATACACTGACCCTGCAAGTCACTTCCTGCTAGCTTGCAATAACCAACACCATCAACTGCTGATGGAGTAAACCCATCCCTAGAAGAATGGTATAATCCTGGAGCCAACCCACACCGATGCGCAAACAAATCGTCAACCGGTGGGTCAAGAGAGAAATGATGAGCGCTCCTCACTATGTAATCAGGGCTGAAAACTCCAATCCCTGTCAGAGGCTCAACAAAATCAAACTTTGAATCAAGAGATAGCTCTAATCTCTGACTCTGAAAAACTTTGTGGGCAAGATCCTGGGTAACCCTCTCAGCAAACCCAACAACAAAATCTCGATGAGGAAGCATTGTAGTCAAAGTATCTACAATTCTCCCCACCAAAAGTTGAATACCATGAGAGCCCCGGATGAGTGTACCCTCAGAAGCTCTGAAAGGACCCTCCTGCAAAACCGGACTCTCCAGCAAATACTCCATGAATGACTGTACAATAGAAATTATAAGAAGCAGCATCAACCTGCTCCCCTACAATCCACAGTTGATCCCTCTGAAACTGCGACGCTACCAACTGCCTATCACTATCAGCTGTATAAAAAGGATGAATATATTTGCTTCCGACAAAAGGAAACAAATCATCATGAGAACCAAATGATACCCTGTCTGTGTCCTGGGAATCAAAGGGAGTGGTGTCAGCAACTGGCACACAACTCTCAGACAAATCCACACGGGCTACCACAAAATTCACCAAAACCTTCTTTGTATCATCTGTCATCGTGCTAACAACTAGAGAATCAGATACCACGAAACTCTTTCTACTGTTCTCCACTAATGCACTAACCTCCTCTGCATCTACTGCATCTGTCTCAAGGATGGATGTAACTATGTCCCCAACACATCCATCACTGCCAACAATGGAAGCTGACTCACCACCAACCACTACTATCTGCAACTGAACTAGATCTACGGCTGGTAAAGACTGAATCTGCTCCAACTCCACAGTCACCTCTCCCAACTGCAACTGCGACCCCTGAAGAGCCAACTAAGTGCCCTCTAAAGCCTCAAAAGTTGCTGTGAGCTCCTGAGTAAGCTCACTCACCTCCTCTATGTCCATCAGTGCCTCATATGTCGTACTCCCCCACTCAACTAGGTGATCTCGATCGGCTACCAACAGTAAATAATCTTGTCTCAAAACCTGACAGTCTCCCGCAAGGAATGAATCTCTGTCAGGGAATGTAGCTACCACCGTGCTCATCTGTCATAGGAGCACCCCAACCATAAACAGCCAACAACTAAAGAGCGGCATCGAAATGCTCAAGAGTAGAAGAAATGCCTCTCACTGACTCTCAACTGGCTAGTCAAATGATGACTTTGCACAACGGATCTCCTATGCACAATCTTCACTGCACTCTCCACACTATGGAAGGAAGCTGTATCCAACAAACTCCCCTCAACATCACCGAATCTCTGTGTATTGTCATCCAAGCACAGATCTACAAACTGAGTACTGACATCAGACTCATCCTCATCTACCCGTAAGGAAGTTGTTGAATCTAACTCATCACAATCCTCAGCTACCTCGTCCTCTGTAACCACATGACCATCCAGATCCTGGGATCCATCCTCACTCACTAACAACTCAGTCATTCCCCAAGGTCTGATAAATCAAACATGACTCGCTACAAATAGAGTCATCCTCATGTGTCACTGAAGGAATAACCTCATCTGAAGGAATGGAAGCTCTGGCTGAAACAAACTCCTACCACTCATATGCTTCCCCATCCTCATGCGTGAGTCCCTGCAGAAAAGGATCCTGGAACCCACCACCACTGAATGACAACGCTGAGTCAATACCCAATGTCGGATATAGAAAACCATACAAACGGCAACCCACATCATCCTCGCACTCAACATCAGAGGTATCTGCGATCTGCAATGCTAGTATCAACATCCTCTATCTGAGACCCCTCTGCTATCTCTGGCTGCATACATGACTCAATGTCCTCTCATGAATCCTCTACACTGTGGCATGGACCTATGTCACCTGACTCATCTGTACCACTCCACTCCTGAGTGTCATCACTAGGTGACTCCATGCTCACATCCTTAGTACAGGAAAAGATTGCAGTCTCCTATACTGACTCCACACTGCGATAACTTTCATAAACATCTGAGCTGTCAGAGCTCAAATACTCCTCGCAGTCCTCAAAAATAACACCATCCATGGTGTCAGAATCCCTAGTGGTATCTACAACATCCTCCACTCTCATACTATCCACGACATCATTAACAGGCTCACATAAAGGATTGGTGTCCGGAAAATCAGACCATGTATCACTAATACTGCTACCCACTGATGCAAGACTGCCATCAATGGCAATAGACCTGTCACCATCCTAATCTGTGTCACTAACTCTGGTAGGCTCAGGATGCTGAAACTCAGTACCACTGTCTGCCAACAAGTCAGGCACATCCACATGTCCCTGTAAAGAATCTACACCCTCAGGTGTGCAAATAGGACTAGTGGTTGATCCACTAAGTACAGGAACATCTCCACCAAAATCAGCAGCTGCTCAAAACTCATCATGGAGATCTCAGAGCAATTAAAACCCAATTTCAAAATGAATAAGAAGCATAATCCTTGATCGAATTCTTCCAAGAGCCTTTATAAAGTCTTCCTCACAAATCCATCCCTAACTTCATCTTCACACTTTTCACTTACATAAAGACTATGCTTTATATGCACATTTGAAATATAATAAACTATTATATTTGTTTTCACTTTAATGAGGAAAAATGACCCTTTCATTAAAATAACAATATTCTGACACATAGGGTCTTTATTTTATGAGCTCATGATTTAAAACTTCTCAACCCGGTTCCGACGAGCTATAACACTAAGATGCCCAAAATACAATCCCAATAAAAATAGCAACCTTAGCCGATTTAATTAAATAATAATAATAATTCACCCGTCTTGCGAAAACAACTGAGGAAGTATTAGAATCAAAATCTGACAGCACAAGAGTGATCCTAATGATGATGAATGAACCTAATGGAGTGACTTACTAAAAATAAAAGCTCCCTCCAAGAATCTTGGAGACCAAACTGGAATTCGGAAATAAAATCTGTGAGCATCATGTAACTCCTCTAAATCATCTAAGCTCCGTGGAACCAACTGTTGACTTACTATAAATAGTAAGTCCCTCAAAACGGGGCCACAACCCACAACATGGTCCTCTAATCACGAGTATTAGCCTACAAGGACCCAATGATAGGCTAAATCCACTAATCTCCAATGCTCGCTGAAAATGGGGACATTACAGTAATCGACGGTATCTCCTCTTCTTTATATTAAACTTCTGAACAATAATTCTTAAACAAACATAGTCCCCAAACTGTGTTAATATATTGGGTCTTGCAGTAATCCTCCCCTTCATTATAGTCAAAGTTTAATATCTATATGTGTCGTTTCATGTTCTAAGCTAGTGTATTTATTAATGTCTGATCCTCGTCCATTTCTTATTGTCTTCTCTAATTCCTGTTCCTCCATTCAATTCGCAATATGATTTGCCACATCAATAAGGCTAACTGGATTACTGTGGCTGAATGTATTTCCTCCAGATGATATTAAACGCTGATTGCAGGATTAATTTTGATTCCCTATGACTCCCATTTGGGTCAACAATATACATATAAATCGGAGTCTTAGTAATTGGATCCCATATATGGAATTTTGATGTTCGATATACCCACCCTATTTCAAGTCGTCACCGAGCCTCTTATATGGTGACGACAAGGAGCGACTCAAAAGGTCGCGTTCCTTGGGCAGCCAATGGCGAGGAAAGCCCTTGGCTTATAATTATTATTAGTGTATATATATGGTATCGTTTTTTATATTAAGTTTGCATATATACAAATATCAATATTATAATCTTAGCATTATATTATATGATATATATTAAGTATACATATATATAATATTAATATTATATATTATATGATAATATATTATTATCATACATATAATATATCCTATATATATATATATATATATATATATATATATTC
Source organism: Thuja plicata (assembly GCA_018584345.1). Taxonomy (NCBI): domain Eukaryota; kingdom Viridiplantae; phylum Streptophyta; class Pinopsida; order Cupressales; family Cupressaceae; genus Thuja; species Thuja plicata. The sequence continues at coordinate 585,668 of MU225536.1, forward strand.
GTTGATAGGATGTTATATCACTTAATTATATAGTTAATTTAACAATAAATTATATTATAATGTATTATTAATTATTCATTCATTAATTTATTTTATTATTTATTATTAAATCTTGTTCCTGAAAGGGGACATTACACAATCTATATAAACGCACAAACAACACCTTCCATTTGGCTGAAACAGAGACCAACTATTTAGTGCAAATAAATCTTTTGAAAGGAAATGATGACACATAAATTGACAACACGCAATTACAAGAATTAACAATAAAGCTATATACAAAGCCACAAAATACACAGACGATATTGCCAGTACAAAGCTTGACATTAAAATCAAAATTCAATTCAATTGATGAAATTAAGTTCAATAATAAGTTCAGCTGAATAACAGTTCCTATAGCATAAGCTTCAACTATCATTATGAATGTCATATGCCCAAAGTACTTATAAGTTAGGATGATTATGCATTTATAGATTTGAGAATAATATGAAAATATCTCGAAAAGAAATGTTTTAAACCAAACTTATTCAAAAGTTGCAGCAAAAGAGGTAATAAAGGAACTTAAAACAAATCTAATGTAAAACATTGTCAATGAAAGCAATGAAATTTTTAATGCGTACCAACTAATGTGAAATCCCAATTCAGCTGTAAAATTTGTTTTAAGATTCAATACCATATATGATGAATGATTTTTCAACGTTATCGTATCTATATTTGAAATTTTCTTGTTTGTAATTAGTGTCCCTAAAGAAATGGGAGCTACCTCCTCTAGTAGCAGTTTGCCAAAAGAAAAAGATGTCCCCTGAAAAATGACCTCCCAAAAACTGTCCCGGAAATGCACACCCCTGTAATGGAAATTGGACCATTGCGTATAGCTCTACTTTGGCCATATGCAATAAATACAAACCAATTTTATTTATTTTTAATATTTGGCATTGAATGATCAATTGTCAATTTGTTGATTATGTTCTGTATTTAACTTTGTATATTTTGTGCAAACTATGGACATTTAATATTTTTTGTATTTTTTATTTATTTTGTACAGCTGTAATGAACATGGGTAAGAATAAGATTGGAGGCAGACCACTGTACCCAAACCCAAACCCAAACTGGCATCTTAGGCGAAAGGAATGAAATAGTTGACTTCTCTAGAAATAGTGTACTTTAATCATAGTTTTTACTTCATCAGCCTACCGTCCTGAAGATTTTTCCATGTTAATTAGAATCATATATCCCCATCTCCAAAGATTTGACATTGATTTTTGGTGGACCCTCTTTGTGTTTCCTGTGGAACTCAACTTTGTATAACATGCACTAGTATAACAATCCAATTTCATACAAGATAGGAGACTACTTGCATCAAAAGTTGGTAAATAAAATAATGATACCCGATTTAGAATGTACATGCATGGTTTAAAACTTGTACCTGTTTGGCAGCTTACCTAACAAAGTTTAGCTGTTGTGGCTAGAATCAATAACAGTAGCTGAGAATGATGTTCATGTAAGTTGTCATGTATTTTGGTGATTTAGAATGGTTGGGTCCTTTTAAGAATGGATTATGGTAAAAGAGCACATTTATGATTTCTATTGTTTCTGAATGAATGAATAAAGAAGCAATTTGATCTCTAAACGTTGGTACCAAAGATGACAACTTAACTCTCCTCACCTGTGTCAGTAATTGCTATAATCCTAGTCTATGTTTTCATTGTTATATAAGATTACATTTTAAATTAAGAAAATAATTTAATATGCCTTTTAGGAAGAAAATTATAAAAGCTTAGACTCGGAGATCATTACTGAACACTTTCAGTACTTTCTGAATAATAAATCAACATTTTAATTTTAGTGACTGCAACATTCATAGCTTTTGCATTAATAGTTGTATAAGATCCAACTTTGAAATAAAGAAAGTAATTTAATATCCATTTTGAGAAAAAAGTTACAAAAGCTTAGACATAGAGACCACTACTAAATATGTACAGTAATTAATCAAATAACAATTCAAGTTTTTTTCGAATAATGATTGACTGGAAAAGATTACCATGTTTTCTGGCTGAGCTGAACGATTCCCCATAAAGCTCCTGTGAATGGAGATCATTGAAAGCCTTCAAAGGAAGTACTCTGAGAACAAGCAATGGACTAAGACGGTCAAATAAAATCTCTGCAAGTCTGGTATCATGACCTTCATCCCATCTTCCTTCCTTCCCTTTAGAGAACATATCTTCATTGACCCTGTATGCAAGCAGCAAGATTGTCTTCATTAAAAAACTGAGTTTGCATTCTACTCATTGCTATACAGTCAACCAATTATTTTTAAAAAGATATCTATAAATAAACTAAATAATCTCCTTATGAGCTTAATGTTGTCTGAAAACCCACTTCAACTCCAGCATAATTTGCATATACATTCAAATGAAGGCATTTTAGATCTTAAATGCAGTTTGGAAATAACAGGAGACGGAGATTCTGGCAAAATTTTACATTTCACTAAAGCATTTTGGAATTTAATCGTGAAATTCTGCAAAATGTCTTGCTATGTGTTTGTGTGCATGCAACAGATATCTCACATATGACTCATATGCATCTCAATCACCATTCAATAACAGTTAAAACCATATCCTCAAGTTATTTAAAACTTGAATCTCACTATATTTTGTATGTACCAAAAATTTTTTTCTCTATGTTTATGGATGTGATAGATACAATAAGACTAAAAAGTTTATACAAAAGCCACACAAAATTGGAAACTACAGTGGTATCTAATTGTAAGTGTTTGATTATGATTATAATTTATATTAAGTAGCAATAGCATTTTAATTTGTCACTCTCTAGACAACACAAAATAGTCCAGCATCTAAGGTAGAACATTACTTTGAATTTGAAGAGAGAATTCCCCTTTACGCAGTGAAGGAAACCTATACACAAAATTAAAAATAGAACTTGAAACTAGCAGAATTTCTTAGATTGCGCAGTCTAAACAGACTCAAAGGATAGTTGACTTGTGGTTCTTAGGCTAGGGCACAAGATTATTCAGCCAGCACTTCCACGGACCTTACTTGGACAAAAACCACATAGAATTCAATAAAATGAATCAAGGAATTGTGTCAGAGCCACCCCCATCTTTAAAGAAACCTACAATACAAAGCCTACAAATTCAATTACACTATTCAATCGACCTAACAACACTTCCACAAAATTTCTAAAAAACTTTGAGAAACAATTTTAGCAGCAAGTAAGAAAACCAAATTCTGTCGATAATCTAAGAGCCAATAGCACTTGTTTATAAGATACAAGCTTTCTTGCATGTGATTTGTTCAACCCTTCAAGGTAAATAAAAAGCACACTGTTGTTTCTACATTAAATATAGTTTTCTTGTACACAAAGCAAACCTTAAAATTTTAAAAATAAATCTGACCTCAAAACAAACAACTAAATTAGAAATTTTCAAAAAGATTTCTATCAATAGAGTACCTAGCAATAAATATTTTATAAGATCATCTAAAAATAGGACACATTTGAAAGTACATTCTAGAAGATCATTCCAAAAAAACTTAATCCAAAAATATCATTGGCATTCAAAAAATAAAGTACTAATATAGCTACTTTGGAACTCTAACTGACAAGCTTGGTGTGGCACCATACTTTTTATCATGTGCCCTCTAAAATCTACCAATTGTGTACATGTGATCTTCCAAGTGTGGGATCAAATTCATCTAAATCATCTAGACATCAAAGGTGAAACCACTTTTTGTGACCAACATGTTAATCTTAGTCCCCTAAACATCTTAAATAATTTTGGAAATGCTGGCTAACATGTCTTAGTTGTCCATGTTTTCAACATGTTTTTCTCCACCATGTGTCCTTCACCAGCCCCCAAAAATTGATCCAATACCTATTCATACTCAATCTGAATACTATCCACATTGGAAATGATACACGAGAAATAAGTCACCAAGGTGTTGGAATATTGCATCATTGCCATAGTAAAATAAATATCACTTGGAGTGTTTGTTTGAGTTGTTAAAAGTTAAAACAACTCATGGATATAGAGGAATTCTTATTGGAGGTATAACAATCTTCCTATAACTTAGGATATGTAAATCTTATATATATGTATTATTGAACGGAAAAATAGAAAAGCATGGCAATATCTTCTCTAATATTATTTGGCTTCTATTTTACTCTATGGAAATTTCTTATAATTGTATCAGAGCTCACGAGAGGCCTCAAAATCTCCATTAGACAGTAGGACTATCAGAGATTTATCTTTTACCCAATCTGCCTTCTCTATGCTTTAGCGACAGCATCTTTGAAAACTAAGCTCAGATTTATCTATAATCGCTGTGAATCCCCAGACATAAGAATCCCATTTTTCACTGTTGTACAGAGTTTACATATCTATTCTTGCTGTTGCTGCAGGTCTACAGCTATCCACAGATTCAAGCAGCACTTAAGGTAAGAGAGTAAAGAGATCCAGCTCAATCACTTGATTGATCTCAGCATTATTCCAAGCATTGCATTGGTTCATGCAGGTTTCTTATTCCATTGGTGATTTAAGAGGTGTAAGATAATTATGTTATTTCTTAACAAAAATTCTAATACTGAACAAAAAAATAAAAAATTTAAAATGTTTTGGAAAGCTGATGAATAGTAGACGAGTAGAACAAAACCCAGAAACGTTTTGGTGAGATATTTAGCATTCAGCAAGTAGTTTGCTATAGAAAAATAAGCAACAAAATGGTGGACGTGAATTGCTGCTTGTTCGAAAGAAGTAGTTGCTTGATACATTGATCTACTGGTTCACGATAGAGTTGAATACATTAGTATTAAAATGATTTGTTAGCATCACGTTTTCTGCCATTTGATGAATTATTGGAAGTGTTATCTACTTGCAAAGCATTTTGAGCACACTGAGCTGCCTATGGAGTACCTGTAATTTCACCTGTTCAAGACATTCTGATATAATAGATTATTTATCAACATTTCGCTGGGCTGTGATAAGGCTACCATTGGGCCCTCTTCATTGTGGAGGACTATGTGTATATATTGATCGATTGTGTGATGTCCCCTTTCTCGAATAGGATTAAATAATAAATAATAAAAGAATTAATAATAATAAATTATAATGTAACTTATTATTAAAATAACTATATTTATACAATAATAATGAAATAATATAATATATAATATTATATATATTAACTGATGAATACAATAATATTATAATCTACTATTAGAAATAATATATTAATATAAATAAGTAAATTAATTAATAATAATATATTATAGCCTATTATTAACATAATATATTATTAATAATATAACATATTATTAATAAAATAATATAATATATTCCAAAAGACGTGACTTTTGGAATGCCAGGTATAAGAAAAGAATAATGGAAGGAAGACAGGGGAAAGGGACATTATATTATATGGATAACTATAATATAAGGAGGCATTATTGAGGAGGCGCGCCATCGCTCCTCGAAGGTGTACTATTGCTCTATGGACTTCTGCAAAGCCGTTGACTCTGTCCCTAGGACGACCCTTTTTCAAAGGCTTCGGGATATAGGTATTTCAGAGACTCTTCTAGCAGCTATCATGAGACTCTACAAGATGGTCTTGGATCGTCTCAAGAACCCTTCTGGGTTTTTGGACTTCACCATGAGCACTATTGGAGTTAAGCAGGGCTGCCCCTTGTCGCCTACTCTTTTCGGTATCTACATTGACGTGTTGCAGAGGTATCTTCAGGACCACACCCTTCAAGGGGAGGGTTGCAACCTTCATTAGGTTCGGATCTCTATTCTGCTATTTATGGATGATAGCCTCCTCTCTGAAGGGATTACAGAGACAGTTGGACAGTCTTGCATCCTTGCAAGTTATAGCATTTGACAGTAAATCTAGGGAAGACCAAGAAGATAGTTTCAATGCTCTAAAGACCTCTAACCTCCACTTCTTCATAGATTTGGAGGTGGAGACCTCGTCCTCATACACATATCTGGGGTCAAGATCTCTGGGCCCTCTTTTTACCATGAGACCCGCTCTTCAGCCGCAGATAAATAAGGGGTATGGTTTGTTGGCCCTCCTCGAGCGACAGTGTTTCCAACACCATTTCCAGGACACTTTGCCCAAGATGACTCTTATGGAAACACTTATCAGACCTACTGTTTTCTATGGTTCGGTGGTGTGGGGCCCTTCTTTATTGGATTCTGATTGGGCCTCTGTCAAGCGAGTGCAGATTCTCCTCTGACGCATCATCTAGTGCAAGCAATCCATCCCGCACAACATTACCTTTGAACAGTTTGAAGCGTGTCCCTTCAAGCTTGAAGACATATTTGACCTTGTTTGGTACCTTCACCACATTAGGGGCTTTGCTAATTCGGGGGAGGGGCATCATAGATACACCTACCTTACCTACTGTTCTTCAGAGTCTATCATTGCTTCAATTGTCCCATCTGGTCAGGCTCACGGGTGATTTGTTGAGACTTCGGCCCTTCTTGGGTCTATTGGGATTGCTATGGATCACCTCCCTCCCTTCTAGTATTCTCTCGATGCCCCCCCTTCATCTTCTTCCCCCCGCCAGGAGCTGAATAGGTGCATCAAAGATGACATTTATAGGCAATACATGCATACTATTGGGGTTAACGCCCATAGAGGCCTTCGCCCTAAGATGGCCTTTTATGCAGAGAATTTTCTGGATCTGAAGGACGGATTCATTATTCGCCCTTCCTACTTATCCCACCACTGGCCACATTCCCTCAGGATCCCCCTTGGCTCCTTTACAGCGGGTTCACTTCGACTCCGTTGTGAAACTGAACATCATATTGACAAAATACACAAGATTTGTCAGCTTTGCAGCATTGGGGAGGTTGAGTCTGAGGGGCACTTCATCTTTCGCTATCCTATATACTACGAGCTTGGAGGGAGGTTCTACTACCTCTTTAGGGAGGCGCGGCGCTCTCCAACTTCTTCAGATAGACAGGCCAGAGATGCCTTGCCATTTACTTTCAGGAAACCCTTAGGCTTCAGGACCACACACTTTAGCACTAACATCCTGCGACACCTCCACCCTGTCAGCTTATTACTTCCTTCTTCACATAGATTTATTCAGTGCACGGTACCAAGCGTCATCTTGGGCCCGCCACTTATTCCAGATCTCTGAGGCGCGGGACGGGCTCTGATGTAGAGGCACTAAGCACTAGTGCATGCATCTTGAAAATTCATCCAAAACTCGCAACTCACTACCCCTGGGATATACCTGTACACAGACATTAATAACTTTTGATAAACATAAAATCTACAAAATCCCTCCGGTAAGGATGGGTGTAATTAGGTTTCTAAAAACATATTAAAAACTGAGAAAGATCCAACGGTGGGTTTGGGAGTTATGACCCCCGTAACAGCACCCAAAATTCTGTGATACTCAGAAAATAGAAGAAAACTAAATTTTATTGCTTCTTGTTCGAATTCGTACAACCCAGACCTCTCTCCTTTACAAATAGACTCTAATAATGTTTTATAAATCTTTTCTGCAACCATTCCAATCATCTCTTGGCCGTTACATCGAATAGGAATACCAAAAGACTCATTTGCATGTTTCCCACTAAAAGACATTGTAACCGTTCTTTAAAACTATGAATCTTTCAACTTTTGAAAACAACTAAAACTAATTAAAACTTATAACCTATGAAATCCTAATGTCTTCCAACAACTTGGATACTTATTCTAAAACATCCCTTAAACAATCTTTGACACTAATGGACACTATTGGTCCACTTACAAAGCATATTAGTCCTTTTAGGGCAATTACAATCACATGTTATTTAAAAAATCATTATAGACTTTAGAATTTCATAGTTTATCTTATTTGATGTTAGAATCTCTTCTTTAATTACTGGTGTCTTCATGAACTTTTTTTCTTCTTTGAATGTAGTTGGTGTCTTGATGAAGTATCCTAGGTGCCCTGCACCATACTCCACAGCTTTGAAAACTTTTCCAAGTCCTCTTGGAAACCCTGCAAACACAAACATGGCAGCAAAAGCAATTTGATCTTCACCCTTGGTTTGGAAAGATCAACGCCAAGGATCCATGCCATAATTACATATTGCTGCTCCAAAATGCATCTTCGCCTCCTTATTTTCAGTTTGCCTCTCATGGGCAAAATGTAGACCACAAATTGGTCCCAAATCTGCACTTTTCCTTTAGTCTCAGTCCATGAGACCACTGCTGCAACTTGTAACTCTTTCTCCTTCTCAAACCTTGAGTCTCTTCTCATAGAGACCAATCCATCTAGGATCTCATGCCTCTCCTCTAGGCATTCCACATCTTCCATCATCATCAAGGGACTCAACGCTGCCCCAACCTGAAAATTTTCTCCACATTCAAGCCTCTCAAGACTTGATTCGCTGTTGCATTCATCAGGAACTTTCTCTTCAATCTCTAAATCAGATTTTGGAACCTCTTTTCTCATAGGTTCTTCCACTTTCTCATGTGCAATTTTCTACACTTCCTCCCCCTCTTCATCTAGTGCTTTCTCAAGAAGTGATGCTATCCACTCCCACTTCTTTTGACTCTTATCCAAAGCCTCTTTAAGACTTTTCCAACTCTCTTCTTCTTGCTTCCTCTTGGCTTCTTCTCTTTTCTTCTTCGCTTCTTCTTCCTTCTTCTTTCTTTCTCTTTCTTTTCTCTCCTTCTTATCACCATATAGGTACTCCTTCAATGCCTTGACAATTTCTCTTTCACTCCTTGTCAAAGCCATCTCTTCTCACACCAATTTAGAATTCATTAGATCTCAAGCCACCACTTTGGAACACTCAAGGAGGATATTTACACTCCAAGGTCTCAAAAAAGGACTCTAGATCTTCCAAACCCCAGACCTTTCGCTCGCTCTGATACCACTTGATGCAAAGGCACTAAGCACTTGTGCATGCATCTTGAAAATTCATCCAAAACTCACAACTCACTGCCCCTAGGATAAACCTGTACACAGACATTAATAACTTTTGATAAACATAAAATCTGCAAAATCCCTCCGGCGAGGATGGGCGTAATTAGGTTTCTAAAAACATATTAAAAACTGAGAAAGATCTAGCGGTGGGTTTGGGAGTTATGACCCCCGTAACAGCACCCAAAATTCTATGACACTCAGAAAATAGAAGAAAACTAAATTTTATTGCTTCTTGTTCCAATTCGTACAACCCAGGCCTCTCTCCTTTACAAATAGACTCTAATAATGTTTTATAACTCCTTTCTGCAACCATTCCAATCATCTCTTGGCAGTTACATCGAATAGGAATACCAAAAGACTCATTTGCATGTGTTTCCCACTAAAAGACATTGTAACCATTACTCTTTAAAAATATGAATCTTTCAACTTTTGAAAACAACTAAAACTATTTAAAACTTATAACCTATGAAATCCTAATGTCTTCCAACAACTTGGATACTTATTCTAAAACAACCCTTAAACAATTTTTGACACTATTGGACACTATTGCTCCACTTACAAAGCATATTAGTCCTTTTAGGACAATTACAATCACATGTTATTTAAAAAACCATTATAGACTTTAGAATTTCATAGTTTATCTTATTTGATGTTAGGATCTCTTCTTTAATTACTGGTGTCTTCATGAAATTCTTTTCTTCTTTGAATGTACTTGGTGTCTTGATGAAGTATCCTAGGTGCCCTGCACCAGGCTCCTTTCTACAGCAACCATCCTCATCTTGGGCCACTCCGACGCGACCCACGATTTTGACTAGTCCTACTGCTTATCCTTCAGTTCGGAAGTTCTTCACAGTGGTTCAAAACCCTTAATTGGGGTCGAGAGGATTTCTTTTCTTCTCCATTGGACCATTCTTTTTGTTGTTTTTATTTCAGTTGTTGTTTTCTTCTTTGGGCATTGTTTGGTGTCCCTGCTGCGGGCTAGCCCCTTTTTGATGTACTTGGTAGTCCCTTTGAACCTTTGTGGTCTTTTGTAGGACATTAATAGATTTATCTTATCTTATCTTATAGATGCACATTGACAGGAGTCTACCTATGTTTGTTTGCCACTGAAGGCTATAGTCGTGTCGGTATATCTTACTTTAAATATTTCCATCAAGCAAGATTGTTATCACAAGAGTTACCCATCAAGGCGTGAACAAGATAAATATCAGTGAAACCGGAAGCTAATTCATCGACAGGGTTATTCTGAAATCAATTGGAGAACATAGGGAAGACGACAGGGAAGGAATGGAATGTACAGCAAGGGCATATTCAATTAACGATATTCATGAAGACCTTCGACCATTGAGGATGTAGTATCAAATAGGAGTTCTGCATTGAAAAATATGGAGATTACTATTGATGTTTTGTAGCTTTTGTCGGATAAATCCTATAACACTATTGAAAAAATATATATATTTCATTTGTGAGATATAATATATATAGATATATATCTAAAATTGTATTAGGAGAAATTAATGTAATAATGATTCAAAGATATTACATATGTGTGTGTGTGTGTGTGTGTGTATATATGTAGTTACATAATCAATTGTCATTATATTAATCTCATAATAATGAAGACATGTCCCATGAAGGGACATGTCTCTCCTATCCTCATTCTCAATATAAATAAAAGAGAGATTGGTGCATTTGGAAAACACATACAACATAGAGTTTTATTACATTTGCAGCTATCCTAAAACTTAACATGGTATCAGAGCCAGACTGCAAATGTAAGAGAGTAGTTTGTTGATGGTGAATGTTTGATTGTCTCAGAAAATATAGTCTCAATACACGGACCATATCTCACAAATACACCGTTGGATTTTTCTGCCTTTTGGATATGTTGGTGATAACCAAATTGCGAAGAATCTCACCAGAGCTATTGGAGAGAAAGTGTGGGGTTCAAATGCTATGACCGACTGTGTACGGGGCTATGTGAAATCCAGTGAGTGAAGTTGTGTTGCAGAATTTTGTCCATACCAAGTGCAAAGAATAAGGTCAGGTAAATTGTAGCAGAGTGTTAAGAAGCCTAAGGAGTGATTGAAGAGTTTGGTAGGGGTTGGTAGAGATTTACGGCCCTAAGGAAAGGGTCTTTGGAAAATTCAATCTTTATAAACATTTTCTGATTTGTTGCATATGGACCTTCATTGAGGCAACTTTTGTCAAGGATGTTGATGCGCAGATAAGTATTTATTATCCTTGAATATTACATTTATCTACTCATTGCAATCTCTCTCTCATCTATATTTCTATACGTACTATAAGAGCTATTTGCCTTGATCTTTTCCGGGGATGCTCTTGCAGGAAAAGAAGATTGATATCAGATTCAGAGGGAGTCTGACGCTTCAGAGGTAACTTTGGACGAGTAGCTCAGAAGATTGATATCAGATTCAGAGGAGTCTGACAGGTTATCTTAAGCAATCTTGGATAAAAGATCAACAGATTGATATCTTCTCAATGAGTTCTTCTATGTGAGAGAAGTTCGAGGTGAAATCCCTTGTTTCCACCCTCTGCGTTGAGGCATGATGGATGTCATGTGCATGACTCCATATTTTTAATGGGCTTGCCCCCTGTATACATCATGAGGACGTGACGACTTCAAAATGATTATCACTTGTATTTGTAAAAGTTAATGGAAGGTGACGGTCTTACAATAAATTGATCTTCTATCGTGATAGACATCTTATGATGGCTGAAACAGATCATGATAGATGATATCTTGCATGGTGGATTGAGTTACTTAAATAGACCATGATCTTTTATTGTGAAAGACATCTTATGATGGCTGAAACAGATCATGATAGATGATAAGAATGTTCCTATGGTAAGTGCACATTACCTATGGACATTTGTTGAGTACTTGGTGGACATCATGAGACTTGATGTTGGTAAGCCATTACTCTAAGCACTTGGTGAATATCATGCGACTTGATATTCTACAGGCCAATGCTCCCGATATCATGAGATGATATCTTTATAAACTTTTGAGTACTTGGTGGACATCATGAGACTTGATGTTGGTAGGCCATTACTCTGAGCAATTGGTGAATATCATGCGACTTGATATTCTGCAGGCCAATGCTCCCGATATCATGAGATGATATATTTATAAACTTTTGAGTACGTGGTGGTCATCATGAGACTTGATGTTGGTAGGCCATTACTCTGAGTACTTGGTGAATATCATGCGACTTGATATTTTGTGGCCAATGCTCCCATCATCATGAGATGATACTTTTATGAGTTATGGTGAATATCATGAGACTTGATATTCTTGGTCAGACCATATCTCTGATATCACAATCAGGTGATATCTAAAATAAAACTTTCACAATTAACTGTGTTGCTCTCTTGGATGGATTTTATCCTCCCTAGCTAAGAGGGAGTGTTGATGTTTTGTAGCTTCTGTCGGATAAATCCTATAACACTATTGAAAAAATACATATATATTTTATTATGTGAGATATAATATATATAGATATATATCTAAAAAAGTATTAGGAGAAATTAATATAATAATGATTCAAAGATATAACATGTGTGTGTGTATATGTAGTTACAAAATCAATTGTCATTATATTAATCTCATAATAATGAATAGACATGTCCCTTCATGGGACATGTCTCTCCTATCCTCATTCTCAATATAAATGAAAGAGAGATTGGTGCATTTGGAAAACACATACAACATTGAGTTCTATTACATTTGCAGCTATCCTAAAACTTAACAATTACAAAGGGACATTACAGCATCATATTGATTAACATGTCGTGAAGTATTTTGTTGAAACTTCATTTCTTCAAACCATCGTAATGTGAAGAGGAAGCCCAGCATAAGAGACTCACAAACTACTTGGTTGATTCTTTTACTTATAAATGCTTGCTGAATCGAATTTATAAGGCCTTGAATAGATTTCCGGATCGAAGATATGTGGAAGCCCGATAAAATCGGTAATAGAGAAATGATTATCATCATTCCTGCGCAAGGATAACTAGATTAAATTGGAACATGTGGATAAACATATGCCGAATTTGGGCATTTCATATCTTTAATGATTGATGACCCGCAACGATAATGATTTGTGATCACGACAATGAAGAAAACAAAAGTGACAAAGAACAGATGTGGGATTGTTAGCTAGCTAGACATGGGGAACATACATTCGGATATGAGGAACCCCATAAGAACCATTAGACGAAGAAGGAAGAGATGATGTTCATCCTAGTTGTAGGGCTAAGGCGCACAAGTATAAGAGATACCTATCAACAAGCGAGATAATCATCAAAGGTGCATGATTCTATCTAAGAGAATTACATAAATATCAAATCCACAAATCCAATAGGATTCAGAAGTAAGTCATCCATTTTACAACAGCATAAAATGAAGATTACTATCACCCTCAGAGTAAATACAATCATAATTGTTTAAATTTTTTATAAAACATTGTGACTCGTAATCAAGAATCCGCAAATATAGTCCTAATTGGGAGCATAAGTTTACAGAATTAGAAGTAATAAATTTTACAATAGTTTTACATTTTGTCCAAACACTTGGCTCCAAATCAAGATACGACTAAATTAAGGTAAAATCCAATTGGGAGCATTACAAATTGCTTTTACAACCACTAACAAGATTGGTGGAATCTACGAACACTTGGTGGTTTATGTGAGAGGAAAACAAATGGAGAAAATCTTAAAATATTTGTTATTCAGCTTTCTGCTTTAGCCGATGTTTACATAAATGTTATATTGTCATAGCAACTTCCTGGTTCAATATTCCATCTTGCAAAAGATCTGTGTTCCACAGAGATGGGGAACGGTAGGGGATAGGTTTTCGAGTCGTTTCCCAAGGGCCATTTTTAGGGGACTATAGGGAACAACAGTATACAAATTTTATAATATGTGTATGTGTGTGAATTTTTCAAAATATATTAATCTATTATAGATAGAGATTGGGGGAGAGAGAGAGAGAGAGAGAGAGAGAGAGAGAGATGTCAATAACAGATAACAACAATATCAATATGTGAATAATTCATGAGAGTGGTAGCATAACGACATAGTTAATTTCAATGAAGTTGTTATTCTCCCACATATGAGAGAATCTAGGTCATCGACTACAGACAGTTAATGACTATTGCTATGTATTTAGCTGTTGGAAATTAACTTTTCTCACTTTGACTCTTCAAAATCCAGCAAAGCTCTCCAAGAGTGCATAGGTGAATGAATTGGTTCACTCCAACTAAAAGGTTGCAAATACTCTTTATAAGGTTCAAAAGTTGTCTTCAATTTTCTAAGTCAGTGGATGATAGTTGTATTCTATTAGATTTGTTACAACTGTGCATGTTGATCACTATTATTTCCTGACAGCATCTGGATAATCATAGGGCATGTCCTCAATTTTGCATCCACAAAATTGAACAACCCTATGCAATTTTTCTATATTGGTAGGAGTTCTCTCTAAGGTTTTAAATTCTTTGAAAGGTGTTTGTTTGAGGAAATCAGTCATCCCTTGATTTATCTCCGACTTTACATCTTAAAAGCATTTGTTTTCCAAAGTTTCTTCAGGTCTTCCTTGTTTTCTCGGTTTTGTGTGTAGTTTTTGGTCTTGATTTTGCCTTAGGTTTGTGGCCTTCGAATTTCCGCTCGTTCTGAGCTATCTTAGGCATCAATCGGAGTTGTCTAGATCAGGTTATAGAGGTTTAAAGCGACCTGCCAGTGGGGTTTTCCTGACAGATTGCACGCCTTGTTTAAAAGTCTTTAAAAATGAACTTTTTCTTGCTAACTGCACGAAGTAGGAATCTTGGTTAGATGTAAAGTGGATTTAAAGTCCCACTTTAAAATTTCACAGCATTCGGAGAAGTTTTACCTATTGCTTTTAATGAAAGTGGGCTTTTTAAACTCGTCTGCATATCATGTCAAAAAAAAAACATTAGGTTGCATATAAAAGATTATGTTTCTCCTTCACATTGGTGGAGTTTATGTTTCTCCTTCACATTGGTGGGCATTTTATTAAGATTTGCATATACATTAATGTAGATATTATTTAAAGTTTTACTATCCATGCAACAAGGTGCAAGGTGGGCTTTTTGAAAATGATTAAATATATGCTTTGAGTTACTTAAAAAGTGTGTTTTATAACTTAAAGCTAATGGTGGTGATTTTTCTTCAATATACATATGTTTCAAGTCATTTAACATATGCGATTTACACCCAAAAAACCTGACTTCTTTACTACAGCATAAATGGAGTAAAATTTCACTTTAAAAGTTATGTGGTGGTGATTTTTGCCCTATATGCATGTGTTATTGTTTTCAAAAAATGTGTTCCTCTTCTCTTTGGTAAAGGGCGTCGATTTTTTAAGGAGTTGCATGTCATTTTTAAAGTGTAAAACATATGTGAAGGTTTTCAAAAAGCTCGTTTTCCTCTTTAAGAGTCATAGGCGTCGATTTTTACTGGAATTACATGCTTTAAAAGTCTTCTAACTATGTCTTATAAAGCTCGTCATACCTCTTTAAGAGACTCCGGTTTCATTTGAAAAGTGCATGGCATCGATTTTTGGAGAGATTGCATATGTGCAAAGGCTCTTAAAAAGTGTGTTTTATAGCTTATTAAACTAATGGTGGCGTTTTTACAAGAAGTTACATATCGAAATATATGTAATCACTTCATTAAAATCTGTCATTCTTCCTTCAAACACTTATGGTTTTCTTTAGAAAACCAAGGTGCTATTTTTATGTCTTATGGCATAAATTTCAAAACGAAGTGATGCCCTATTCATATGCACTATGGTTATTAAAACAAGATTTTCTCTCCACAAAAGGCTGTGAAATCTTTGGGCGGCGTTTTTTATACAGATTACCTATAAATCCTTCCATACACAGCTGTGTTTTGTAAGGGAAAGCCAGTCTAGGGCATCACAAAGAAAGAAAGAAGAAAGTGTTGTTCGTAGGCAATCATTTTCCAATATTCCGCCATTAGATCCCTGTGTTTTCGGATGTTTTCATAGTTTCTTGGTAAGATTCTCTCCTTGAAACAAAAAGGTTTCCTCAAAAGCTTAAAACGAAATGCATTCTCATGTATTAAGTGTTGTTTTTCTTCCACTTTGCATGAAGAATTCGAATACAACTACGGCACGTTTTTTGTTGACATTTTCAAAGTTTGTTGCTGATTTTAAGCAATTCGAAAATGCATGGAGGACATTTGTCATTCATTTCTCTTTGATTCATGCAAATGCATTGATTGAGTATGAAGATTTAATCAAACTCTTGGCCTATATATCTCCAAGTTTGGATTCAAAATCTAAATTCGAAATTCTTAAATTGTTTCCAAAATTTCAAGCTTGCGAGAGAGTTGTTTATCTTTTCATTTCACAAGAGAAGGTATGGAGTTTCTTGCTTTTCTCTTTTTTTACATAATGTACATTTTCATTTCTTTTAGTTTTCCATGTGTTTTGTCTTTCCATTTCCATCTTCTATCTCTCATATTCTTCTAAGTTGCATATGAGGGTGTCATTCATCCCCATATGCAGTCGGGATTAAAAACCCTGCGCTTGATGGTGAATTATTCCAAAAAGACCAAGTGCTGCCCTATATGCAAAATGTGATGAAAACCCCACCTTTCCCACATTTATATTTCAAAAGAGAAATTTAAACTTCCAACATACAAGATAGCCAAAAAAAACCCACCTTTTGTGATCTTTTTTACTTTCCCTACATATGCATGTCCTTCCAAAAAGACCACCGTACATATGGAATATTAACTCATGAGTTAAAAGCATTTTCCCAATCTCCTTGTTCAAAGTTCAGACTTTTTGTCCAACATATGTAAAGTATGCTGAAAAGCCCACTTTTCCATGTTTTTCCTCCACATAAAGGGCTGCATTTTACCCCAAATCATACTGCTTGATGGAGCTTTCCATACTTCATGGTGATGATCTCATATTATTGAAATTCAATGTCACAATTACTGCTACAGATAACCTTGTCATGTCAGAAGGATCCACATCTCCGAAAGGAAAGAATAAAAAGAAGATGAAGTACCACTATAATAGGCATCAGAATTTGATTTCTCCATCTCAGATCACTTCATATGTGGATGAGATTCAAGAAACTGAAATTGGACATCTTGATATGGATGAGTTTCTGAGGAGGGTAAACACGTCAACGAAAGACGACATGATTAGCATTAGGGAAAGCTATATCCATCATGTTTCCACTTTCCCTACGGCAGCCCTGCAGCTGAGTTTATAATGGCATTTGTTAAAAGCTTTGATTTTGTTTCCAGAACCATCAATGATTAGGATGGGAAAGTTGTAATCATTCTGGATCCGGATACCATTAATCGGGTTTTCAGAGTTCCTCCGACCTGGTTGTGATGAACTTAACTGTAGAGAAAGCACTTAAAAGTTGGGAAAACGGGAAGTTAGCTTGCATGAAGTACATCAACGATCACAGGTTGATCACTAAGAGGCCCAATCTTGCAAGATGGCCTTAAGGGATGCATAGATCGGAGTTCAAGGAAGAGATCCATGATCTCATTACCTTATTGACCAAAATCAGAGGTCTCAAGGAGTCCAATCTTTTTGAGCATTGGATGTACAAATACTTTTCCCTGGTCATCAAGTCAAGGCAAAGGATCTTCTGGGGAGAACTCATAAGTGATACTCTCTATGAGCAACGGGCGCAAGTTACAAGTACTTGTACCTTTTACATGAATTTTTAATTAGTATATATTGCTGCTGCCCTAGGGTCTTTTCCAGAGCTTTCTACCGAAGGGAACCGATCTCAGGTACCTGTTTGGGAGTATTTCAATCAGTTGCCTCTAAGATCAAGTCACATCCATTATCGGAGAGTACAAGATGCCTTCTTTGGGCATTTCAGGTGCCTTTTTGACAAAGAGCTCCCAAACAAGAGAGTTTCAGATGAAGCTAGGAACAAAGTGAGTGAACATGGTTGCTTATTCCTACAATTTCCAAATTTCACTTATCTGAGAGTTGGATATTTCAGAGAAGAGACCTACACCTTGCCTAGATATCCTACAAATAAAATTATCCTAATGGAGTTAGCTCGGCAGCTCATGGCAGTTCAAGCTTATCAGTCTACGTTGCATAGACCTGGAGTTGGTATCTCTTCATGCAATCCATTAAGGATTGGGGATTATTCACTAGACACGGTGCCAAAAGCTAAGTGCATTGAGTTTGAACTCCAAGAAATAAATCTAAAGAAATTCATAGCCAGGAGCTTGTTTGATTGGAGAGGCATGAATGACAAGATGAGGAGACAGTTTATTCACATTCATCGTCTCGAAGACATCTGGATCGATCTCCATACTGAGATAGACATCTCCAAGATGAATTACTGTCGGCTTACTATCAAACAGATTGTGGACTTCAATCTTGCTCAGATCCTTGATGGTGTAGAGGATGATAACGATATGCTGGATCCAGAATATCGGAAACATTACATCAAGAACTTACCAATTCTACCTCCATGCTGGTCTATGAAAGAAAGCTTATCCATTTGGGATAGATCCCAGAGTATTTTAGCCAACACTAACATTTGGTTGAAGAGAAGAGGTTTGAAGAGCATCAAGATCAAGCCAGGTGGGAATTTTTATCTTGTTGGTCCAATGGGTCTAAAGTCTAAAATTAGGGGCAAAGGAAACGGAGAATCTTTTGCCTCAAAGATCAGAAGGATTTAGAAGTTGGCTATCAAAGGAGGGAAGCTTATGATTAAGGTTCCCACAGCCATTGCAGCCACATCTAAAGCGAAAGGGCTTGAGATGATACGACTCTCAGATAGCGAGGATGAATTGTAGGACCCAATCGCTCTTGAAATACCACAATCACAAAAGGCGGATGAAATATAGGAGATGCATGAATCAGCACCTGAATAGGAGGAAGCTCCCATGTCACCACTTGACACAAATGGTGATTCTTTCACTATGCATATGTCGCCGATACATTCTTCTGCAGTAGTGCCTGCTACGCCCATTTCTTCTACTGCCCCAGCACTGAAGGATGATTTGGCACATGTCTTTGACGCATATCCTGTAAATCCACCCAAGACCGAATGCGCTCATAACAGAGAACAATGTAACTTCTGCACAGTTTGATGTATTCATGGCTGAAGTTGCACAAGGGAGCTCAATTTTTGCAGCAATTCAGATTGAAGCACCTGTCACGAATGCTCCCACTACTTCACAGACAGAGCCAGTAACTATGGTTACAGCTGATGGTTCCCCTTCCTCCTTCATCTTCCCTCCATGGTTGGGTGTTGTTACTCAAAAGAGGATGAAATTGGAGGTCCCTCTTGATGAGTTTGATCTCGCACCAAAGAACAAAACTCGAGCTCTAAAGAACAAGAAGGCAAAAGTGGTCTCAAACGTCATGGTTGATGAGCAGAAGATTAAGTATGCTGAGGTAGCTGGACCACCTTCAGATAAGTCGGCTGATGAACTTCAGACCACGAACTATAAAATTACCAGGATTGACCTTGGTCAACAAACACTTTCGGGGTGTCAGTTGGATGCTCAGGATGCAGTGAAGCAACTTACAAAGAGAACGGATAAACTCTGGGAGAAAAAGAATCAGCTCAAAGAGGAGAATGCTCGTCTCCGTGAAGCCCTCGAACAAAGAAGTTCTTCTTCTTAGTAGGTTAATTTGCTTTCGAAGGAGACGCAATAGCACATAGTGCGACTTGAGAAAAGGGTAAAAGTGTTAAATGATTGGGGCAGCCAATTAGAAGCACAAGGAGTGTTAGTTATTAAAGTTGCTTACCGAGTGTTCAGGAATGTCAAGAAGACAGTCACTCAACTGCAAGAGTTGGTCACATCTTTTGATCAGCAACTAAAAACTCTAAGTGAAGACTTAGATGTATGGAAGAAAATGGCAGAGGCTGATTTTGATGTTCTATGTGAATATGAAATAATCTCTTCAAAAGAGATGTACTTTGACTTTTTGGATCAACTGGCTCATAAGGAGCATATTTTGAAAAACTTGGTAACAGAGATCCATGAGGCTATGCAGTTATGCAGAGAACATGAAAGTATCATTGTCAGAACCTTTGAGGAGTTGGCATGCAAATTGATGATTGAAGATGGCGAACTTGTAGCAAAAGAACAATCTATGACTGGATTTGCACAAGTCATTCGTCAAGAGCTTGAAGTTGATAGTTTCATTTTGAACTCCATGGACAAATTGGCTTGTTTTAGAAGTGTCCTGATTCATCTACAAAACAACCTTGGTGGATACAACGGTGTGGTTTCAAAGGCAGCAAATGTAGCACGCAAGACTGCAACTATTGCTCAGCATACAAGGGCACCGGATCCATCTGTGATTCATAAGTCTCTTTTCCAATTCGAGACTTGTATAAATTTTCTTTGAGGTGTTTTCAAAACACAATTTTTGTAAGTTTTGGTGTAGAATTTTTTACAGATTGCATAATGTAATTGCATGCGATAGTATCACATGCAAAGTAATTCCATGTAATCATGTTGCAAGTACATTAGGTCCTGCAACATTGAATAAGTCAAAGTTAGTTAGTTAGGGATAAGCATTACATAAGTCAAAGTGGTTAAGGGTTTCCCCTTCCTTCTCCACTTTCGTCTCCTCCTTTTCTTATATAAAGCAGTGAGACCCATTGTAATTTTTCATCTTTTGTTGTGTGCAAGAAAACTATACGCAAATCTCTGGTATCCTGAAAAATTTGAGTTTCATTGTGCAAAGTTGAGCAATTGAATAAAGGAACAGGGATTAGCAAACTTTGTGTTGTTTATCTTGAAAATCGATGAATGTATTCTTATGTTGGATTTGTTAATCCTTTTTCAAATCGATAGTTGTCTTGTGTCGATCATTGTGTAAGAACCCCTCTTTATTAGCCAGCCGCCAAGATTGCTAAAAATTATTAGCCAGCCGCCAAGATTGCTTATATTAGAACCTTGAATCGATTTTCCTTCTTCACAGAAAATCAACACTCCAAATCCAGAATTGAGACTTTCAACAATTCAATATACAACAGCATTGAATTGATATACAGACATTAATCCAACTTCCATCAATTCAATATACAACATTGAATTGATATACAGAA